>JAGGAV010008206.1:0-13248 GCA_017657295.1 Termitomyces sp. DKA64 | reverse complement strand
CTTCTGTAGATTGTAAGGTGGGAAGAGCCAATGAGGAAGAAAAGGATGGCATGGAAAAAGAACTTCCGAAGGTTGTGCTGGTCGGAAGGGGTCCGTGACTAAGTGTTCACCTACATCTGATATATTCATCAATGATCTGTGTGAAAAATGACACATCAAAATATGGCAAGATCCAGCCATCTATCGAGAACTGGTTGATCTTTCTGACGTCCGGTGAGACCCTGAGTAGATATTGCTAGGTGGCTTTGATGATTCCATCCATGAGTATCTATTTGATTTGAGGGATGTCAAATTCAAACATGGTGACACTCTTGCACATGAGCATCACTTTTATCTAGTAAGCCTGCCCGTTCTACTTGTTTTACTAAACCTTTCTTCCCTGCTTGTTGGACCTTATACTTTTTGTCTGATCAAAATGGCTTGTCATATCAAACATGGTGTCTGACCCGTGCTTCCAAATCTGCTGCTCAAAGTTATTTCTAATGCCATCCACTTGTTATGGGATGTCAGGTTGAGCATCTTGTTTCTCTGGTGCAACTGATACCTGCTTACTGGACTTTCTTTTTCTTGTCCACTTGAACTAGTCATGTCACATGGAACACTATGTTTGACCAAGTGTTAGGAGACCAGTCTCCAGACTGTGTCCAACTCTACTCTGAGCTTAGAGCCCCAAGCAGACAAGATGTTTGACCTGGTATATTGATGCTACTCAGGGTTAAAGAGATACAAATAGATAGCAAAACATTCTGGTACAAGAGCCTTGGTGTAAGGAGAATGCTTGATGTCTGCAGAACTCCTTCCACAAGGCTAGCAAGTGCCAATGACAAGTGAGAGTCAAGCAGGCACAGAGGCAAGCAAGAGTTGGATAAGGGACCAGCAGGGCAGATCAAGCAGTTGGACATTGCTAGAGAGCTTACAGTCAGTTCAGTGTGTAGGCCAGAAGAACACTGCTATTGTTCAGCCTGGGGATATTCTATCCACAGGCTGCCTTTATATACTACATCAGTGGCTGTGCTATTACTAATACTGTTTAACTGATTGGGCCCTGGTATATAATGGAGTATGACTAACAATAGTCAATGCTGAGTAAGGTCCATGCATATGACTCATCAAGGCTGACTATGAGACACCAAAGGAGATAGGGCAGGCCAAGCAGTCATTCAGATGTGCTAAGAGTGGGCACATCCTCAGACTCCTCACCTCACCAGTTAAGATTATCAATGACCACAATTGTGATTGGAGTGTGAGAGAAACCATTATGTTCTACTATCTCCTTGTACCCAGTAGCATCAGTGTGTCAGGCTGAACATCTTGTCTGGCTGGAGCTCTCTTACCTGTTTGTTAAAAATCATCAACAACTACAACTTGGATTGGAATGTCAGAGGAAGCAGTATGTTTCACTGTCTTGTTGGTAGCATCAGTATACTAGGTTGTAAACATCTCATTTGAATTATCAGTAACTGCAATTTGGATCAGAATATCAGAGGAAATATTTATGCAGGGGGTTGGCATTCCATCCATCCACTGGATTTAACAACATCTGATGTCAATGATTCAGCTTAAACAGCATGTTCATGTACACACTAGTAATATACCTTGTCTGTTCACTAATGACTAGTATTATTCAAACAACTCCAACATCCAAACAAGTGGGATTCAACCAACAATCAATGGAAAATGGGAAGATGTCAAACCTAAAAGACAGTCTCAGGAGGATCTCATACCAAACAACAATCAGAAAATTAGTGACATACCTTCCAGATGTGCTGCCTTTGCATTGAATACAAAAGAAGTGCTACACTAGTGTCAACCAAAGAGAGGGTTCACAGAGTTGAAGATACAGACATTCTAAATGTTCAGATTCTCAGTTGTTACATGAAAGGAAGCAAATGAGTTGACAGGGAGCCTACATTAGCTGGAATAAACATAGCATTAGAGTTTTGTGGGTCAAAAAGCTGAACTTTTGGCCATACCTCTGGTAGTCATCCTAAAACTGGGTTGACCTCAATCTACCAGGAAATAAGATCTGATGAACAGTCTTCCATGACAAAGCAAAGGAATAGTGAAGGACTATACTAATATAAAGGAAAGGAAGGACTCAGACATAATGACCAAGTTCAAAGTTGCAAACTACAAGTTTCAAGTCTAGTTGGAAGTTCAATGCTCAACCTTCAAGCTTGTTGGGTATTATTTATACAACTTCCCATGGTCTATGGACACAAAATTACCAATGTGATTCATAGCTGGACTCCCTTTTGGAATTGCTGAAATTTTCATATCTATGACTGAGTCAGAGGTACCAAAAATTTGAGAAGTGAAATTGTCCATCAAGCCCACATCATAGGTCAAGTTATGGCTCTGCTTGCAAGCTGATGGGCTGCAGCCTTGAACAATGCTCATTGTTGATGTAATTGCTGCTTGCATGGTGCATATATTGACAGAAACATGGAAAAATGTACCATTGAGGAAGATGACTATGATATGGATCAGAATATTGGTATCAGCTATGTGAGGGTGCAGTGTGGTGGTCTGAGTACCATGGAATTGTTGATGGGCCAGCATGAAGTTGGGCAGAATAACAATACCCTAGGGAAGATGGTTGTATCAGAGGGGAAGAAGGGTGATGTACGGTTGATTGAGTAGAATATAGTGGGGCAGGTATGATCCCTGTGGTAGTGTTGAGGTGATGGTGCTGTAGCAATGGCTGTGAATCAAAAACCTCATTGAAACCTGCATCAGTGTCATCATTTGTTGGTATAGATTGCTTGTGTAGTTGCCTGAACAATCCAGAAAACTGTGCCTCATTGTATGAGGTCCTTGGTTTCCAAGCTGATTGATCCATGGTGAAAAGCTGCACAAACCACTGTTTCAAGAAGTGTTGAAAGGTTTGTCAGTATAATTTAGTGTTCAAATTTGGAGTTTCAATAGACCTTGAATTGTCATGCTCCCTCAGTTGAATACAAAGATTTCTACTTCCTTGGGCTTTCCACCTTGTTCTATTCCTTAGAAAATGATATTTAAGACAATATGTATGTATCAAAAGATGCTGTGTAATTATGTTTTGCATATTTTTTGTTGATCCATTTCACAAAGCCCAGGTGGGCTACAAAACTCAATCCAATTTCACACTTTGAGATTTTCTATACTTCAATAACTTCAATTTTCTATGAAATAAGCATAGAGTGCTCATTATATATACTATATTCATCTATGCTTTTTTTGTAGGACATGGAGGGTGAGTGCATTGAGTTGCTGAATGAAAATTTCACATTGTGAACAATCTCACACCATGACACATGACAGTAAATGGACCCAGATGAAGATTTGTAAGTGTTGTCAAATTTTACACCATGCCTGAGTCAGCCACAGGCACAGAATTTTTAAACACAGATTGGTTTTTGCTAGAATCACCATAGTGCAGGAAAGCAGAAAATTGAGAAGCAACAGTGAAATTATTGAAAATAGTGCAGGAAAGCAGAAAATTGAGAAGCAACAGTGAAATTATTGAAAATAGTGCAGGAAAGCAGAAAATTGAGAAGCAACAGTAAAATTATTGAGGCATCTTCTGCAATTTATCATTTGGCCCTATCATCACTCCTCACATCATACATACATCACTTGAATATTGGATAGTCAGATAGTGATATGCTACACTGACCATGTTTTTACTAGTGAATCCAGACAAGGTGGAGTTTTGGCCAATATCATTGACAAGTGGGTATGGACCATTGTGATGTACAGCATGGCATGTCTGAGATCTAGGGGGACATCCTCATACACTGTTGCAATAACAAAAATCACATGTATATAATATGACAGAGGCACTATTTTCTCTGCATATTAAAAGATCAAGAGATTAGATGCTGTCACACTCACAAACTGTATGACACCCAGTAGCTATTCTGTCATGATACCAACTATATTCATCATCTGCAAAAACAATACAAGAGGTAAAACATAGCCATTGGCTATAGATAGAATGATCTTGCATGGTTTATGCAGTAGCTGAATCAGACCAAATCCTTGGATTAGACTAGATACATTGTGAATACAAGATGTTGGTCTTATGCATATGAGCACACATCATGGACATGTGCAGAGGTAAGAAGGTAACCACTTAGTTACATGCCCCCCTTTTAGACTGTTGCACAGTCTCACAACTAGATGTGATTGCTCACAATATGATTCTTTGACTATGTTCCACCATGGGACATGATCAGTGTGGGCAAATGTACACATCCATGGCTTAAATGATTGGGCAGAACAGCTGCTCAATACCATAGAAGGTGACATTGCAACCTATTCAAGGCCAGTTTATGGTTTGCTACCTTACAACCTCAGAAGGTTACTTATGCAGACAAGTATCTGAAAGTAATATTGGCATTGAGTATGGCAAAAAATTGCTGCAATCTAATACAAAAGATAAAAAAAATAAAAAACTCTTCATACTGAAAGCACAAAGCATGTCAATAACATGAATTTGAGCCATAGACTTGATGTTACCTATACTAAGTAATGAAAGGTTTTTTTTTAACCTTTGTGGTTGCCCATCTGGATACTGCCTCCCTGGGTGTGATGTTAGTCACAGCAGGAAGGGACTCTGATTCTGTCTTCAGGGGAGTCAAAGGATCCCCTGCAGCAATCACATCTATCATGATACAATTGGTTAATATGATGTTAGTTGCAGCTCCAATGACAGGCATTGTACCATGCACCAGTGTTCTCTTTGACAGCTGACCCACATGGGTCCATGCCAATATAATGATAGAGGCCAGTAGCCTTAGGAACCAGGCTGGTGAAACTGTTGCTCCAGGTAGACCAGTCCACCCAGTCTATAGGAATCCAGTTGTGGAGCAAGATGCAAATTGCATTGTTGTCAGAGGAGTTCTGTACCTGGTCATCAGATACATGGATTTGATAGATATGCAATTGGGCCCCATGGTGGGCCATAAATGGATGGCCAGGCTGAGTGTAAGGGGATGTCAGCTGTGGATAGTCCTAACCAAGCCCACCACTCATGACCTGATGCTCACATCAAGAGGTGGGTGGCCAGCAAGCCAGCCAAGGGCCAGTGAGCAAGAGGTGGGCATCCAATGAGAGGCAAAGGTCAAGGGCAAGGCAGAAGGCAAGGGGCCACACTGGCCAAGCTCACAGTCACACTAATGAAGAAACTCAGAAGTGATGCTATTGTCTGGACTGGAGATATTCTATCCCTAGGTCCACCTTTATACTACAAGGCTACTTGATGACTAAGTACCTATGACTACTAAGCTGGAGGCTGCTGACTACAACCTATTGACTAAGCAGAGGCTGATGACTATGAACTACTGACTAATTGGGCCTGATAGTAAAAGGATCAATGATCAACAAGAATACACCATGTGCCAAGCACAGCATACTCATTAGGCCTGGGAGCCAAGATGGTGAGGGAGTAAGAAGGGGCCAGGCAGTCTGAAGGTTGGCTAGATAGAGGTGCCAATCCTGTTGGACTAAGCTAGGCAAGGGTGGGATGGTCCAGAGACCAGTCCCCTTACACTGAGCCATGTTGTAGATGATGACAGCCTCTTAGTACATTCCTGGTTGTGCTATAATGAGCACAAATTGGTGAACAATGGTGGTTTTTCCTGCACTGTTAGCATGGAGGGCACAATAGAGTGCAAACCTGAAGAGGGTTTGCCAGTGTATCCAGTAGGTGGAATATGCCATAATACCCTGTTAGATATTCTCCATTTCTGGGCAATGGTAGATCAGCATGTATTGCACTAGCTGTTTGAGGTCAAACAGCATGATGCACAGTGCAGAGGTACCATCCTTCTTTGTGTGTAGGAAATGCAATGGAACATGTTATTGTTCAACAAGAGGCAGCTCCTCTGGACCTTGCATAGGGTTAACAAGATCCTGATAAATGGGATCAGACAATGACAACTTCATTGTCCAGTCATGCAGTGATAAGTTGGTCTGCTGCACAAACAACTGAAGTTCCATGATCAACATATATGTGATGATACAGTTGTGACAGGGAACATAGGAGTTGGCAAAGTATTTAAAGAGCCATTCCAGCTTGTATGAGATATAGGGAAAGCCTCTGTGGGCAAACTTGTAGACCATTGTACATGGGATATTGGCTGATTTTCTGGCACTAAACTCAAAGGCAGCTGTGCAGTCTGCATTGGCACCAACAAACACAGTGTTTGTCTGGTATAAATAGTAAAAGCAAGGGACAAAAACCCCACAGAAACAAGAATTAAGCCACTCAACTTCATGTGGACCCATACTTTCACCCCCAGTCCATCAGGAATACATCTCAAGAAGTCATTCTGCATCCTATGAGCTAGGGCAGCTGCTACCTGAGCCTTGTTTGCCTTCTTCTTGGCAAGCTTCTTGTTTTGTTGAATGTGCTGGAAGCACTGTGTAGGTATTCTGCCCCCCTCCTCTTCCTCCCCTTCAGATGGTGACTCTCCATAGTTACTCTCATCATCCTTTGTTGGAACCACCCACTGCTTACCCTTGTCTGCAGCTATGGTCTTCTGCTTGGTAGCTAGCAGCCCATTGTATTGTACTGGTGTGCACAGGTCTGTAGCCAGTGTAACCACCTCAAACTGCACTGGTGGGGCCAGCATGATCATGGCCTTCATGGAGAGAAATTGAGTGGGCTCTGCTCTCTCCAGTGTGTTGGCAAGAAAGTTTACAACTTCCATTTTTGATGTGTTGAAAGGTGGCTTACACCTGCAATGAGATTTCTGAGGCCCTGGTACCTCTGGGGCATAACTCGATGAGGCCAGTCCCTAACTAGATAGACTGGCCACCTGCACTTCTGATGCTTGTAGTGGCACCATGGGTGCCTCTGTCTGCATAGGCCCTACATGGGCTACCTCAGCCATCTCTTCATTGTGCTGTTTGAGTGACAACTCTGCAATGGGCACCTCTGGTGTCCTCACCACTGACAATGCCAGTTGACTTGTTGATATGGCCATGGTACATGAAGGCAGTAATGATAAGAATGAGACCACTGCCAGCATCAGTCAAGCTGCCATGGGCACCACTGCCCTTACAGCTTCAGCCAACTATGGTGGCTGTGGCTTAGCCTGTTTGGGCTCCACACTCACCCCCTCATACAACAGAGCTTTGTGCTTTGCAGCATGGTCAATTTGCTCAAGTGCTGCAATATGCTGCTTTTTTATTGGCTTAACCTGATCAAGCAGGCCCTCCATTACCATCACTGCAAGCTCATCCTATAGAAATGCTACTAATGTGGGCAGTGGCTGCCCTGCTGCCTCCAGTCTGTGCAGCAGCATGTCTGTACTCATTTTCATCTGCACTTGGGGCACATATTCTTCCATCTGGAATTGCACCACTTTGCATGCATATGTGTGTACTGATGTCTGGGCCCAGCTCAGCCCCAGCTGATACTGGTGCTCATGGCACACTTCTTTGATTTGGCACTTGTAGCACTCTTCTTCATCCATTTCCATTTACAAATGAACAGGTGTCTGATAGGGGAGTGGCTCCTTGCAACCTTCATAGGCCATGCCTGCATATGACTGTATTCTCAGTTGTTGTTGCATGTGCATCACCATGTTTCTTAGTTGGCCTTGTGGAGGTCTTTCTCCCCTTCCAAAGCTCTGTGAGCTCTGTCTAGTTCTAGGAGGGACCTGTGAGGCCATCTTATCACTGAGTCTACACATCTATGACATGTCACAACAAAGAACACACAAAAAAATTCTCCAAAGTCCACCATGTGGACAAACAAATGCAAATTCCCAGCTACATGACCCAGAACTAGCTGTGGTCAACAAGGCCTTGGCCATCATTTGAACTTGACCAATTTCAGGTTGTTGATGTTGCCTGCACTTGTTGTGCTAGCTGGTGAGGGCATTTCATGCCCTGCAACTCTAAATACCAATCCATCACTACAAGCAATTTACAGTTATTCAGGGGCTCCCATGTGGTACCCCCCCAGTGAACCTTGAATTTGAGGTTCCCTTCATGAGTCCATCTGTGACCTATCAGGTCATTCACAAACCACTCTTGATTGTCAGCTGTGCTAGAGTCATAAGGCTCTGGTGTTGTGCAGTTTGGAAACAGTGCATCATTGTTTGCCAGGTAAGGTTGCAACAGCAACACATGAAACTTTGGCACAAATCATGCCTGCAATGTTGTTGGTAACTCAAAGACATAGTTTGATGTCCTAGGCTCAGCTTCTAAGACCCTATATGGTCCCACCCATTTAGGGCATAGTTTACTCACTCCTGCTCTTGGGCAAGTTCAGATTCATGATTGACAAATAGATCAAGCTGCCTTTGTAGATTGCTGGCTTGTTGCCCTGACAATTGTTAGCATGTCACATCTTTTAGATGTAAGCCTCAATAATTGCATTGTGTGTGCATTTGCTAAGTTTATCAGCACATCTTGCATGAAGTCTCTGATTCCTTGATAGATCACTCCATTGCTACAAAGTTCCTTTATTATAGATGGCATGTAGCTGCTATTAAGCTCAAAGGGTGCATACTCTGTGGTCTTGGACACACTTGCATTGATTGCAAGCTCTACCATATGGATACAATCAACCCAGTCCTAATCAGGACAGACAACTGCTCAAGGGATCTGTGTGACATTGCAATTTGCATGCTTTTTCTGACCATTCATCTGTGGTTGACATTGACATGAGCAGCTTTGCTCCCAGCAAACTATGTAGCTCCCTCCAGCACTTGGAGGTAAACTCTGAATCTCAATCACTCACAATTGAGCTAGGTAGGCCATGTAGGTGTACTATCTCTTTGAGATATATCCAAGACAGTTCCAATGCCTTGGTCCTGTTCCAGATCATTTCCACAGGCCCAGATCACTTCCACAGGTTTTGGATCACTTCCTTCTGTCCCAGATCACTTCCACCTGTCCTAGATCACTTCCACCTGTCCTAGATCACTTCCACCTGTACCAGATCACCTACACCTATCCCATATCACTTCCACTTGTCCCAGATCACTTCCAGGATTGCTTCCTTTGTTCCAGATCACTTCCTCATGACTTAGATCACTTCCACTGGACTCAGATTGGTTCCACCTGACTTAAATCACTTCCACTTGACTTAGATCACTTCTACTTGTGTTAGATCACTCCCACCTGACTTAGATCGCTTCCAGCTTCTCCTTTTGGTAGTGTCCTACAGCTATATAAGGTCCCCTAGTCTGTAGCTACACTCCAGTCTTGAGATTACCTATTGTGTCTGCTTTTTACTTGTGTTCATCCTCCTGTCTCTTTCTCTTCAATCTATCAGTTTCCAGGTTTACCTTTCTCAGTTTTCTTATTTCTCAACTCAACCACATACTTATTTGCTATCAAGTCTGCCCAGGTGGTTTTTTTGCTCTGTAGGAGCCTCCCCAGGGCCAAGGGATCCTGACATGCACAACCTGTGTGGTCACATGAGTTCCAACAGTATGTGATGCCACAGTATTCTGTGGCCCCACTACCAGTGGCTGGACCCAGCCAAGCAATGGGCATGGCAGGCCAATGACAACCTGCCACTATGCAATCACAAGTAGGGATCTCAGTCCCTGCTTATAACCACCCTGATGCAATGAAGGTGGATGAGGAGGGGCCTGAGTCCATCACAGCTATGATGGAGATGCTCTCTCCTCTGCAGCAGTCATACCCACCACTGCCCACCATGATGTGTCCAGAGGATGCACCCTTGTCATCATCAGGAAGGGAGGAAGGGTGGGGCAACCTTTGGTTACCCCTGGAAGCAAAGGGAAGCAGAGGGAAATGACCAAGATGTTGTCAACCACACTGGCAATAAAGGGTGAGTCCTCCTCATTGACCACCTGGAAGATGGTTGAGCAATGCTTTACCACCAACAAGAAGGGCAACAAAAAGGCCAAAGAGCCTGAGCCCTTGACTATGGCAGATGAGCAGATTGCTCACCTGCTCCAGCAATTGCACAATGCTGGAGTACAGTGCCAATGTCCTCAATAACCTAGTAGTGCAGCTTGCACTGTCTCAAGTTCTTAATGAACTTGATTTAGTTCAGAATCAAAGGGATGAGGCCCACTTGGACCTCTTTTGATTAGCTTTGAGGAAGCAAGTAGCTTTCCCTCCTGACCCTCCAGAGGCAAAGAAGGCTTGGACCAGGCCTTTTAGGCCTTATAAGGGAGGTTCAGTGCAGAGGACACCTTTGGTGCTATACAATGATATTGTACCCACTGGCAAGGACCAGCTGATGGATGTGCATCACCCTGACTTTGGGGCACCCCAGGCCACAGCTGGACTCTCAAGGCCAGTGACCATCAAGGCTGGCTTGGCAACAGTTGTTGCCACCCAAATTGCCTATTGCACAAATGTGCTGCAGAGATCACAGGCAGGAGTAATCAAGGTCCTTGAACTGAGGACCTACACCTTCCCAAAGTCCCTATCCTGTAAACACATTCCATCCATGCAGCAGGATCTGTGTGACAAAGAATTCTTCATCACTCAACAAGGGCAAGCCTTGGAGTCAGAAAGCAATTATGAGGGCAATGCTTCACTGTCCAAGTGGCATATCTTGGACAGTGGCTCAGACAATGATAATGCTGCATGTTGACACAAAAGCAAGCACAATGCTAATGCCAACTGGCTGTTAGCTCCAGATGCTGAGAAGGCCAAGAATGACCTTCAGCATTTCAATGACACAGTGGCCTGGCCATCTTCCAGACAGCTGGGAGACTGTTAAACTTAGAGGGTGCTATGAGCACTGTAATGACTTCAGGGGTATGCTGCACCCCAATTACTATTGGTCTCCAATGACCAATGCAGTCTTCATCAGCAATGAGGCCCTTGTTGCTTGATCTTCCAAAATGGTGAGGATTTCACATTTATCCCCACAATATAAAATGTTATATTGATGGGCTCCTGGAGGGATGCCCATGAACCCAGAGCAGTTGCAACTGCTACTCAAATCATTTGCAAGCATAATGCTTGCATTACTATGCAGGAGAGAATACATGCCACTCTCCTTGTTCATGAGTTCCACCAGATCTCCTACTTTACTGTACCAGACTGCCAGGACTACACCATGCAGCAAGTCCTAGAGTTGACTCTGGAGGAGCTAGCCACTTCTCTGCCAAAGAGGGATGATCACTGGCAATTGGTCCACCTGCCTTCTCTGTCAATGGCCATGCTTGGTCAGACTGACAATAACACCTGTGGACTTGGACTTATTCAAGTCCCAATCAAATGGCATTTTGACATTGATGCAGGTTCTCAGAACCTGTACTCAGGTGTGGCTATTGATGCATCATTGCATGTAGACTGACAATTGGTCTTTGGCTTTGTATTAGGTCAGGCATTGGCCCTGGCCTTGCATCATGCTTGAATAGCCTATATGTGGCTGTTTGCTATGGTGGTAGTCCAATCCTGTCTCTATCAAGATATGATCAATAGCTACCACACTCATGTAGGGGAATTTGACATGTTCTGCCCCTACACATTCATATTGCATAGGCTCCAAGTGTTGCCTGTGCAAATTCTCAATCTCAGCAAAACAGAGGTCATCTGTCACCTCCCCACAAACCACATGCCACCTGCATGGGTGAATCATACATATACCTATGGTATATGCTATTTGGATCACCACTGGTCAGGTAGTGCCATCCACATAGACCTGTTCTTGTGGGTCAACAATGAATGCCATTGTTGACTCTGGTCTATGAGTGAACCCTCCCCATTTGGTGGCCCCATTTGGTGGGGTACAACAGGTGGTACACCCTCACTGATGATGACAGGGAGTGCTTTAGAGTGCTCCTCCAGCTTCATGAGAGTTATGGAAACTTCTCATTGTATACAGCCAAATGGCTGCACTATGAGAAGTCTCCTATTTTTATCCACCTGCTGCATTATCCAGCAACAGTGGTGGATGCTGCCCTGGCTGAGGCAGAGGAGCCCCTACCTGTGGCTCCTCCATTAAATGCCCCATCAATTGAGGCAGGGCCCTCATTGTCAATGGTTGAAGCAACCCCTGCTCTAGCTGTGAGCTTCAATGCATCCTCTCAGGTCACACCTACTAAAGAGTCCATGGAATTGGACTATGCCAGAGAATCTTCAGTGCTTGCTGAAACTAGCCCAGAGACAACTCCATCCATCATCCCTGGCCCTTTAGAGATGGCTGTAGTGGCTAACACTGCTATCCCAGTCATTCCCAAAGCTGGAATTAGCAGCTACAGTGATACAGCTAATACTGTATCAGAGTGCTGGGCTGACATTGTAAGCAGCAAAGAAGGTGCATCTTTGCATATGAACAAGTGAGTAGGATGAACTGCTAATAGTAGTTCATAATGATTATTATCATTGGGCATGCTGAGTGCCCTAACTGCCTTTCCAATGCATGAGTGAGCAATGCATCAGGCTATACAAACATCCATTATCCATCATGTAGGCCTTTGAGGCCTACACTCTTATCAATGTAGGAGCCCAGCATAGGGCCCTGGTGCTGACTCATGGGTGGGATGCCATATCCCACCCTCTTTTTTATTTGTGTTGTTTGTCTGATTGCATTCTATACTTAATTGTGAGTCTGTTGACAGACTCATAAGGGGGCTATGTAACAGATTGCCCATTATAATATTAATTATTAGTATTCTTACTGTGTCACAATAGCATCACATGATGCTACCTATAAAATACTATTTATGTACTTATGTAAGGCAGTGCCTTACTTCATACTTCATAGACAGACTATACACTGGTTTTGTGTTATGGAGTGTGAACTGTAAGCTGTGCACATCATAATGGAAATGTTACACAGGAAAATAAACACAAGTAAAAAGCAGACACAATAAGTAATCTCAAGACTGGAGTGTAGCTACAGACTAGGAGACCTTATATAGCTGTAGGACACTACCAAAAGGCAAAGCTGAAAGGTATCTATGTCAGGTGGGAGTGATCTAAGACAAGTAAAAGTGATCTAAGTCAAGTGGAAGTGATTTAAGTCAGGTAGAAGCAATCTGAGTCAAGTGAAAGTGATTTAAGTCATAGCAGGAAGTGATCTAAGTTATGAGGAAGTGATCTGGAACAAGGCTCTGCCTTATAGAGCTCTTGGAGGGAATTGTACCCCAACTATATACCATGTATTGGGAGACATTCCACTAAGCCATGTGGCTCAGTGGCTGTGGTATTTCCAGATGTTGTGCTACTACATCTGGAATGTACTTAAATACTAGCTAGAGTGCATGCCCATGTGATAAAACATATGCAAGTGGCTAAACTGCTATTGGC
>JAGGAV010008205.1:0-13262 GCA_017657295.1 Termitomyces sp. DKA64 | reverse complement strand
CTGTGGCAAAGTCAGAGCTATCTGCTTCAACATGGAAGGGAGAGTCATTGTCAGGGAATAGGAGGACTGGCTTAGAGGTCACTGCTTGCTTGAGGGCATCAAAGGCAACTTGCTGCAAGAACTTCCATTGCCATGCTGTGTCCTTGACAGTGAGGTCAAAAAGTGGGCAGGCATGGTGAAAGAAGTCCTGGATAAACCTCTGGTAGAAGTCAACAAAACCTAGAAAGGCCTGAACTTCCTTCTTGTTCTTGGGCTTGGGCTACTCTGCTACACCTGCTACTTTAACTGGATTCATCTCTGCCATTCTATGGGAGATGATCAGACCTAGGTACTTGACCTTAGTCTGCTCAAACTCACACTTCTCAGGCTTAAGATAGAACTGGTGTTGGCAGAGGTGTTTCAAAACAATGTGTGTGATCTGACAGTGTTCCTCTAGGGTCTTGGTGTAGATGAGGATATTGTTAAGATACACACAAACAACACCCTCTGCAATCAGATCACAGAAGATATTATTCATCATTGTCTGGAACATGGCCAGACTATTAGTAAGACCAAAGAACATTACCAGAGGTTCAAAGAGTCCACAATTGGTTCTGAATGCTGTCTTCCACTCATCTCCTTCCTTGATGTGCACATTGTTGTAGCCCCAATGGATGTCCAACTTAGTGAAGTATCATTGATAAGACCCACTTGTTGCTGAGCACTGTTACCACCATCATAGGCTATCTTATCTGATGCAGCACCTGACTCTGACACAGCTCCATCATGTGAAAGCTTAGGCCTGAGACCTAGAACCACCTAGTTGAGACCTTTCTTACTGATGGTCACTAGCATCATCACATAGTGACAAAGGGACTTTCTATCTTTCAAACATCAGACATTCAAAAACACATGACTTTTATTTCTATTTTTCTTGTCTTGCTTGACCAATACACCTGAATGGCATCTACACTTCAGACTTTGATATGTGGTATGATTTCCTTTATATTTGATAGATATTATGCACTTTTAACATCATGTACATATCCTTGGAAACTGTATTGGCACCTAGCATGCACCCATTGACAGACACTGTTGCTGGCAGCGACTATTTTTATTGCTGACTACTACACTTACAAATTGTATAAATACCACTTGTACATACCTAGCCAAAACAGAGAATTTGTACTCCCCCACAGTACAGCTTTGAAGTCCCTTAACTCTCAGACTTCAGACTTCATCCTCATCTCTCTTCTTCATCATCATTAATGGCTTAGCAACAAGCCTTGATGACCTAGCTTTTGATATTAGTATACACCATCTAGGGGTGTCAGTGTCAGGTTCTACTGACCATGGGGGCTCAGCTGCACTGGGCAGGTCCCTTATTAGGCAGACATGATGTCTACACTCACAATTCCAGGCTCTGGTGAGCTCTGGAAGAGAGAAACTAGGTGGGCAAAGGGGGGAAAGGTGGTCCAGGAAAGTCTGGGGTCCTCCAAGGGTCTAGATGAAGGAGCAGGAGTAATGGACAAGGGGGAGTGAGTATGGTATGGAGCTCCAGTGTTGAAATATCAAGAGCACAGTGAACTTGGAGTTGGATTCCAAGTTGAGGGTGCAGGGAGGTTTTAGAGATTACTGTCAGGGGACTACCCTTTCCAACCTCCACCCCTGTCTAACACCAACTTTCCTCTCCTAGTTCCACTCCCCCAAGGCTTGTTCAACAGCTCCCAGGCATTCTACAGGTCCCTGGAGATCTCTGGAGAATCCTAGAACTTTCCATAATCTCTTGTCAAGCACTTCAGCCATCTCTGGTCACCTACACAGCTGTTCCCATGCCTCCACCACCTATTGATGCACTGCACCAAGTGGAGGGGATCCTTAGACTTGTTCTCTTTGGATTTCCCTCTGCTAGGTGATTAGTCTACTATTTGTATTGTCTATTACATATCTAATATACTTCAGATTTCCCTCTGCTAGCTGCATGATTTAGCCATTGCTCCCAGAGGTCACCCTTACAATTACAAAGTAGAAAAGTAGAGTCAAGGCAATAGGAAGGGAGTTGAACATAACTGGGAAAGTCAAGATGAGGTGAGAAACTGAGAGGGATGAGATGAGACAAGACTTAGCAAAATGGAGGAGAGACAGAGACAAGAATGGAAACTGATAAGATGAAGACTGATAAGATTGAGACAAATGAGATTGGAAACAATAAGATTGGAATGAGATGATATAGAACAATAAGACAGAGACACAAGAGACATAACAGACACAAGAATGTAGGTAATATTAAGACTACCATTACTAGCCCTACTTTACAGTTTAAGTACCTATGGGGGAGCTCATCTGGGACTATGGGTCTAAGGCTGGACCATGTGGAGTGGGTCTTGGGTATGATTGTTTGGGGCATCCCAAGACTGGCTGGCCAGGTGTTGGGAGTGTGTTGATGCATAACTATGATGCATGTTAGAGAAGGTGGAGGGGCTTGGGGTTACCTGAATACTAAGGAAGAATCAGCAAGATCACAGGGTATACTAGGGAAGTGTTGGGAGATCTCTGGAGAAGCATCAGGGTTTGCTGGAGCAGGTGCCAAGGGTAGGGGAGGGTCATGGGAGTTAGAGGAGGAGGAGAGTGTGCTCTGGGACTTGTGGTGCTGGTTTGGGTGAAGTCCAGGAGCAAGGCAGGGGTGCAGAATGGGTTGTGACATCATCCCTCCTTCAGCATTGAGACCCTTCAAGGTGTGGGGAGATCTCCAGCAGCTGGCAGTGGCATGGAAATTGAAGTTAAAGTGTAATGACTTTTGACCTAGAAGCTCCCCCAGGAAGAAATAATAGGGGTCAGGACATATTCTGTTATGCTATAGTTACCTTCTCATGTCTTTCCCTACTACTTTGACTTCTTTGTCATCATCCCTGACCCCTCTCCCATCCAACAAAAATGCCATTGATGTCTGGGCAGTGTACAAGGAGCATTGGGTAGAGTATGACTGGTAGTGGGATTGGCAGCAGGTGGACATCATGTATTGCCATTGTAAGTGTTCTGATCTGGAGAAGAATCCTACTAACCTTCTACTTAGAGTTGTCCCTTGTGGTGGTGGGCCCCTCCTTAGGTCCTTGCCCAACTGGTACTTTGGGGCCACCTGCCCAAACTTCTCCAATCTCCCTGGCTCATTCCATATAGTTGACTTTGGGCCCTGGGATGGCATAGATGGTTCTGAAAACCTTAGAGTGGTGTAGGGTGAAAGCCCTGGTGAGTCATGGGATAGTTTCTGTATCATGTCCCAGCTGACCTGCTACTTAGTGCATGACCTGCACTTGTCAGGGGAAGGTCTATGAGTTCAAGGAGCTGATGGTGGGATCCTGGCAAACTTGTCTGTGTGCCTTCCATGCTGTGTGTGGC
The DNA here is from genome assembly GCA_017657295.1 of Termitomyces sp. DKA64. Classification (NCBI taxonomy): domain Eukaryota; kingdom Fungi; phylum Basidiomycota; class Agaricomycetes; order Agaricales; family Lyophyllaceae; genus Termitomyces; species Termitomyces sp. DKA64. Next base: position 9,887 of record JAGGAV010008205.1, on the reverse strand, counting down.
ATGAGAAGTGTTTGATGTCATGGGACTAGCATATGGCATGTATTGCTGCAGAGCAGGGATGGGAGTTGGAGTGGATGGTGAAATGACTGGACAAGGATGGCAGGGTCAGGTCTTGGGGCATGGGAAAGCTAGCTTGGGGTTCCCAGAGTAGAGACTGAGGGGGATGGAGGTCACCTTCTGGGGAAGGTCAGGCCCTCCTGAGGCAGGTGTAGGGAGGGGGCCCTGAGTGCACAAGACAAAGGCAAGCATCAGGTGTCTCCTCCTCCCAAGGTGGGACCCAGTAAAAGGCCCTAGGAGGAGGCAATGATGTTAGGTCCCCTCAGCTTGCTTGTTTATTCCCTGGAGTTGGGGGCACTATTGGGGCAGTCTAAGAACCCAAACTTGTGCTGGAGAATAGTAGAACTTGAGGGGCACTTGGTGAGGCAGGAGAACAAGCTCTGGGTGTTGCAGAAAGAGTTGGAGACAACACAGTGGGATTGGGATGCAGCTCAGCAGGATCACAAGTCAGCACTGCAGGAGACAGGGGAGAGAAGTATGGAGGTCCAGGGACTCCAGGGGTGTCTGGAACAGTTAGAGGCCCAGCTGGAGAAGAATGTGGCAGTGGAGTAGCAAAGAGGGCAGAAGCCTCAGGCAGCCTAGGCAGAGGAGGAAGCAAGAAGGCAATGTGAAGGGTGGTTGGTGAATGAGGTGGCTGTGAGGCATGGGGGAGTCCTTTGTAAGTGTCTTTCTGGTATCCTGGCCACTCCTTTATACTGACCAAGTGGTTTTCTTCCCCAGACTAGGTTTGTGAGCATCAGATTCTCCTGGATGGGGCTTTCACCGCATTTGCCTTGATCCAGGATGGTATGCAAAGAATGCCTAAGGACCTTTCCCCAGAGCTCATTCAAGGTATGGGGCAGATGGAGCAGTTATTGGTGGGCCACTGGCAGAGGAATTTGGTGGACCCAGAGTCATGGTAGGAAGTGGTAGTAGATATTGGGGAGCCCTTGTCATAGCATGAGAAGCTCCTGGCAACTGTGGCAGCCCAAATGGAGATGGATCTGGCAGTAGTGGCAATGGAGAGGAGGACTCCAGAGGAAAAAGGGTGAGGGGGCCATAATTCCAGTGCTGGGGCAGTTTTCTTGGACTCTTTTCTTGTTATATTGTATTGTCATATATTGTATTTGTAGTACTGTAAATAATGATTTCTTGCTATTTTAGTGTGATTTTCAGCTTGTGTAAGAAAAAAAATGAGAAGAGAAAGATAAGTGGTACTGATGAGAGTTGAATTTCTGCTGAATCTAGAGGTGGGGGTTATACCCACTGATGCCATCTATATATGCTCTTCCTGAGGGTCCTGGGGCTTGGTGGGATGTTGTTGGTGAAAGTTCTGAAGCTTGGCAGGGGCCTTGGAGAGGTTCTTCCAGGGTTCCCAGGTGTTGTCCTTGGGTTCATAGCCTTTCCAATGGACTAGGTACCAGAGCTGATCATGGACAAGGCAGGAGTTGAGGATGTGGTTGACCTTGTAGTAGTACTTGTCCTCAACTTTGACAGGCAGAGGTCAGCTTGGATGTTGGCCAGGGAAGGGGTCCAGAGCATACTTCTCAAGGAAGCAGATGTGGAAGATGGGGTGGAGACCTTTCAGCCCCAGAAATAGGTCAAGCTTGTAGGCATAAGTCAAAACCTTCTGGAGGATCTTGAAAGGGCCAAGCCACTTGAGATCAAGCTTCATCAAGGGTCTCCAGGTCTTGAAGTTGTGCCAGTAAAGCCAGACAAAGGTGCTAGAGGCCCAATTGGGGGTTATTTTGCATCAAGTGTCAGCATGCTTGGAGTAGGCTTGATTGGCAATGTTGATCTCATCTTGGAGGAGTTGGTGGAGAGATTGGAGGTCTTTGGTGACTTCATGAGTGATGTGCAAGGGAATGTTCTTGAGGGACAGGGTAAGTTCAGGGTTGTAACCCTTGTTGGCATAGAACAGGGAGACTCTAGTGGCAGAGTTGGGGGTATTGTTATAAGTAAATTTGGCAAGAGGCAGTCTTACATGCCAGTTGTTCTATAAGTAGTTAATGTAGAGGCAGAAATACTGCTCTAGGGTTTGGTTTACTCATTCTGTTTGTCTGTTGGTCTCTGGGTGGTAAGTGGTCAAGAGGTTGGTCTTGATTTTGAGCACCTTGCATAGTGATTGCCAGAACCTGGAGACAAACAAGGGGCTGCAGTTGAAGATGGTGTCATCTGGAAGTCTGTAGTTGGAGAAGACATGTTCAAGAAACAGCTTGGCAAACTCCAGAGCATTGTTGGTGGTATGGCAAGGGATGAACAGGGCTTGCTTGGTAAGTCAGCAAATAACAACAAGGATGGTGTCAAACCCTTCAAAGTTGGAGAGTTTGATGATGTGATCCATTGAAATTGAGGATCAGGGGCAGTGGCTGACAGGGAAGAGCTTCAGCAGACTATACAGGCAATGTTAGGGGACCTTGGCTCAAAAACATGATTTGCAGGCTTGGACATACCAGGTGACATCCTTCTTTATCCCTGGCCAAAAGTAAGTTCAGAAGATTAGTTGGAGGATTTTACATATTCTCAGGTGCTTCCAGAGCTTGTAGTCATAGTGCTGCCAGAGAATATTGAGGTGGATGGACTTATGGTCTGGAGCATATATTTGGCCATCCTAGAGCAGAAGTCAGTGGTCCAGAGACAGTGTGAAGGTTGCATTGGAGTTTGGAGCATTGGCAGAGTTGTCCTGGAGGTCATGCTGGGTGAAGAAGGCATCTGGAGGGGTGTTTTAGATTTGGTGGAGAATTCCTTCTTCATTCATAATTAGCACAGCATGAAGATGTTTGGCAGGGATTACCATACAGTGGTTGAAAGCATTCTGTTCAGCCTCAAATGACTTCTTTGAGTAGACATCTGGCCCTTGAGTGAGGGCATTGGATTTTACTCTGAGTTGTCCTAAACAGTAATGGATGGTGAAGTCATACTCGAACAGGGTTTTGGACCAGTGGGCTTGTCATTGGCTGAGTTGCTTAGTGGTCATGAAATACTGTAAGTTGTTGTGGTCCAAGTAGACTTATATGTGGTGCAGGGTTCCCTTGAGGTAGGCCCTCCACTGCTGGAAGGCTTCAACAATTGCAAGGAGTTCTTTGTTGTAGATGTCATAGTTGAGCTCCATGGGGATTATTGAGTGGGTGTATAAGGTGATGGGGCAGAGGTCCTTGCTGTTGGAGCCCATCTACAAGAGTATTCCAGCAATGGCATAGTTGGAGGCATCATATTTGAGTACAATAAGGAGAGTGAGGTTGAAATGACGGAAGATCAGGGTGGAGGTGAAGGCCTTCTTTAGGAGAGCAAACATGCTCTGACACTTGCTGTCCCAGTCTCAGGGGGTGTCCTTCCAGGTGAGTTAATTGAGGAGTTTTGTAATGCCAGAGTAGTTGTTGATGAACCAATGGTAGAAGTTAGCAAGACCTAAGAATGACTATACCTCTTTAATGTTCCAGAGCAAGGGCCAATTGAGGATGGCCTCAACCTTTGCTGAGTCCATTTATATGCTGTCCAGAGTGACAATAACTCCTAGATACTTGACCTCAGTGGTGTGGAAGGAGCACTTCTTGGGCTTGGCATGGAGGTAGTACTCCCAGAGTTGTTCTATCCAGATACATGATAACAAAGATGTTGTTCATGTTGTGGAATATATCATTCATGAAGTACTGGGAGGTAGTGGGGGAGTTGGTCATACTGCAGGGCATTACTAGGTACTTGAAGAGGCTGTAGTAGGTGCAGAAGGCAGTCTTCCATTCATGTCCCAGAGTGATCCAGATGTTGTTGTAGCTGGATTGGAGGTCTATCTTGGTGTAGATTTTGGCACTGTAGAGGCAGTCAACAAGGTCACCAATCAGGAGAAGGGGATACCAGTTCTTTTTGGTGACTTTGTTAAGTCCCTGGTAATTCACACAAAGATGGAGGGAGCTATCCTTCTTCTTGGCAAAAAGGACAGGGGCTCCAATGGCAGAGATCAAGGGTCAGATGAAGCCCTTCCCAAGCATGTTGTTGAGGTGATCATGTGGTCATAGAATTGGTGTGGGAGAAGTTCCTTCATGCTTCCTTCAGAGAACATGTCAGCAAATTTATAATACTTTGGAGGAACTACTTCACATAATATTTGTTCCTCTGTCTTCAGAGACTCAGATGAGGTGGTGCTGGCATGGATATGCTCTTCCAGAGGTGTTGGGGTGACCTGGAGTTGGAAGGCAGGGGTACCATCCTGCAAGATCCATGCAAGAGGAACAGTGCTGATGATTTTGATATCAAGGGCTTCTGGATTGATGGTGTTAGGTGTCAGGGGTGTAGTGGTGGAGTCTGGGGTTGTCAGGGGATGAGTGGAGTGGGTCAGGCCCTTGTACCAGTTGTGAGGAAGGTTGGGGGGAAAGCCATTGGGGTGTGTTTAGAGGAGTTTGGGGCAGGGGTGCTTCTTCCTCCTCTTCTGAGTCATCCTTAGGCAGAGTGGAGGTGCTGGTGGCTCCAGTGCTGCCAGGAGCAAAATCAGAGTTGTTGGAGTCATGAGGCAAGTAAGGGCAGAGGGTGATGGTGGCTGCCAGGCAGGCTTCGAGACCAAGGAACTGCATGGTGAGGTCCTTCCAGTCAATGTTGGAGTTGACATTGCACAGCTAGGATAGTCTGAGCATGATCAGGGTCACCTCTGAAAGTTGGGTAACAAGGAAGCAGGTCAAGAACTGCAAACTTTTGTTGAGGGTGAGGGAGCTGGGATGGAATTTGGTAATTCCAGAGGTGGTAGATCTTCTGTTGAATAACTGTAGCTCCAGAGGCACATCAAGGAGTTTGTAGGAGAGGTTGAGCTAGTCACTGACAAAGGTTCTGGAGGCTCCACTGTTGACAAGGGCAGGAAGGATGGCAGGGGAGTTGCTGAGGTGGGCATTGATGATGAATGATTATGTGGATTGTGAGTGGAGCTGCAGAGGGGTTCAGAGAATGTTGGGGATGACTTTCAAGATATTGTGGTGGAGAGGAATGTTGAAGAGGATGGGTCCCAGGTCAGGCAAGCTATCCAGATCAAGGTGGAGGATAAGACTTGGCCAGTTGATGCAAGGGTTAGTCATTCAGAGCCAGGAGAACCTGAGAATGAGGGGAGTGGAGGTGTGCAACTTTGGGATCAATAGTCAGAGGTCTTATTATTGTCCATTGGCAAAAGTGATCCTTGTCTCTATACAGTGAGTGATGTCACCAGTAGAGGTCAGATCACTGTCAAAGAGCTTTAGGGGGATCAGGAGGGGGAATCACTGTGAAGGTTGTGGAGCAAGTGCTGCTAGGGATTTGTTGATGAAATTATCTGTTGCACTGCTGTCAACCAGGGTGGATATGGAGTCAGGGAAGAAGGGGAGGGTGGTGTAAAGGAGGAACTTGCGAGTGGAGTGTGAGGAGAGGTGTGCCAAGAGGGTATCCAGAGTGATTGTCATTGCATGGAGGAAGGTAGCCAGGGCAGAGAAGACATTGGGGTCTAATCTGCAATTTAGTGTGTCTTCATGACCTAAACTGCTGGGTCATTTTCTGTAAACTGATAATCACATTCTTCTCTGTCAATGGTCCATACAGCATATCTTATAACCTGGCATTTAGGCAGTTATTGATGAAATAGCCCTGCTCACCACACAGAATACATGTCTCTTCCTTCTATGGTTATGCCTGGGTTTTTGCTGGGATGTTGATCCAGGGCCAATCCTTGATCTGGTTGGTGCACAGAGCCTCTTGATTGTTCATGGGGTCTAGAGGATTGTCTGGGTCTGGGGAGTCATCAGATTTGGGGTCCAGAGAGTCTGGGGCATTGCAAAGATTGGTGGTATTAAGCTGAGTGGGGGTTTGAGGTCTGGGGAGTTGAGTTGTATTAGCCATGCCTTGTCCAGAGAAAAAGTGGGGTGCAGGGGCATAGAGGCAAGGGTTTGGGGGTTGTTGGTCATTCTGGGCTGCTAGCTGGGGTTGCCAGAGGGGTTCCAGTTGCTCTGCAGGCCTTGGTTTTCACTCTGGTCTTCCCAATAGTGCTGGTCAATCTGAGTGACAAGAGTCTTGTATCTGTTGTATGTGGGCTGCTTGGATGTCAGGCAAAGGATGTCTTTAATCTATTGCAGGAGGGCATGGCAAAGGGCAAATCAGAGGGCATTATAATTCTATTCCATCTTGTAGGCTTTCCACTTAAACCAGATAATGAAGGTCATAAACTGTTTGTTGTTATGCATCTGGAGGTTGTACAAGTTTTCTTCCACCTTTGCTATAGTGTCAAATACTCTGAACTTACTGGAGAATTCCTGTGTGAAGGCAGGCCAATTGGAGAGTACCAGGTTGCTGAGGTTGAACTGGAGCAGCACCATGTAATGATTGAAGGTGATGCCTTGCAAGTAGGAGGTGGCAAAGGCCACTCATGAGCTCTCAAGCTGGAAAGTGATGGGCTTAGCTTGAAACATTGTAAAACACTGTGTCAGGAAGGTCCACCATTTCTAAGGGTCTTGGCTGTTGAAGGATTCCAGTTTCTGAATGTCTAGCTTTGCTTTCCAAGCTAGTGCATTGCAAGTATTATCCTGTGCATTTTGAGTTTGGGATGGGAGCCTGGCATTGTAGTAGTAATAATAGTCATTCCTGCCTCTGCACTGAGGGGGAAAGTTGTCTATGGCCAGGCCCCATCCACCAGGAGGTCTGCCATTGGAAGGCCTGCTGTCAGGGTTTGGGCTGGCATTGCTTAGAGGAGGCCTGGAGGAGGCCTTGGGGCCTAGCAAGGAGGAGGGGGTCCTCTAGGGGTTGGTGGCCTAAAGTTGTTGGTGTTGGTGGGTTAGTTAGGCAGGAAAATGAGCAGGAGTTGGGGGGGTGCAGGAGGAAGAGCTGTTCTGGGGGCTCTGGGGCCAAGAAGCTGTCAGAGAGGGGATGGGGGGTTGTTGTGGAGGGGCAGGGCATATCACTGGGAGGGGCAGAGGTTGACATGGGGGGGTTGGTTTCTGGGGAGCTCAGGAGCTCCTTCTGGAGAGGCAGGCTCCTTGCTGGAAATCCCCAGCTTGTTGATGTAAGGGAGAATGTGAGTGGAAGCAAGGTCATTATTGGGGGAAAGAAGTTGAGGGAGTTTCTGGGTGGGGCATTCAAGCTTGGCAGGCTGTTCCCAGGTGTAAAAGGCACTGGAGACAGTTGGCCCAGGGGTAAGCAGAGAGGGCCAGGATGTGAGTGGCAGGCTGGTTGAATAATTTTCTGGTGGAGTTGAGAAATCTCAGGATGTTGGATGTGGCATTGAGTTCTTCTTGCTGGCAAGGAATGGGGGCTAGAGCTTCAGCTTGGGCTCTGGTGGGTTCTTCTCATTGCACATGGAAGGAATGGGCAGGGTTCAAGGAGTCTTCAAAATAGCAGGGATTCAGGCTGGTATGAATCTTGTTGACTAGGGTGCAGAGTTCCTCCTGGAGGCTGGCATTGATCCTGAAGATACTCCTGATATTTTTGAGGAGGGTGCCCTGCTGGTAGTGCTTGTAGAAGTCTAGGAGATGATCCACCCATGTCTCTGGTATCCCAGAGATGTTTTGATGTCCAAGGCTGATGAGGAGTGCCCTTGCTCATTTGGCAAATTTAGTGGGAGCTAGGTGGAGAGAGCAGAGGACCTTGTCATGCTGTTGGATGTAGGCTTTGACCCACTGCTGTCTAGGAGAGGGTGGGGCTTGGATGGTGATGTGCTTCTATGCTGCCTAAACACACACAATCAGCTAGAGTAGCTAGCAGTAAGAAGGTAAGTGTGAGGATGAGTTAGTAAATGTCTTAGAAATCTAGAGTGATATATGAAATGTAAAGTGAAGGATAGAGTGGTTGCTAGAGTATGGCAATGGTCACTAGTACAGAGTTGCCAGAATGTGTAGAGGGGCAACCCAACAACCAAGAGGGAAGGTCCTATAGGTGATTGGTTAAAGAAGTCACCAAGGTGATGGGAAAAGTCACTAGAAGGAAGGGAGGAAGTTGCTAAGGGACTTAAACTAGTTGCTAGCCACAGATGCTAACATTGCTAATGCAAAGAGATAAGGCTAACACCCATAGATGGTGTATACTGAAGATTAAAAACTAGGTTTTTAAGGCTTGTTGCTAAGCTGTTTATGATGATGAGAAAGAGAGATGAGGGCAAAGTCTGAAGCCTGAGAGTTAAGAAACTTCAAAACTGTATTGTGGGGAGGGTACAGATTCTCTATTTTTGCAAAGTATGTACAAGGGATATTTATACAATTTGTAAGTGTAGTAGTCAGCAATAAAAGTAGTTGCCACTAGCAACAGCATCTCTCAATGTGTGCATGCTAGATGCCAATATGGTTTCCAAGGATATGTATGTGATGTCAAAAGAGCATAATATCTATCAAATATAAAGGAAATCATATTACATGTCAAAGTTTGAAGTGTAGATGCCATTCAGATGTGTTGGTTAAGCAAGACAAGACAAATGATAATAAAAGTCACATGTTTTTGAATATCTAATGTTTGAAAGGCAGAAAGTCCCTTTGTCACTATATGATGATGCTAACAACCATTGATAAGAAAGGTCTCAACTAGCTGGTTCTAGGTCTCAGGCCTGGGCTTTCATATAATGCAGCTGTGTTAGAGTCAGATACTGCATCAGATAAGCTAACCTGAGATGGTGGTAATGGTGCTCAGCAACAATTGGGTCTTATTATCCTCTCCTAGACTGAAATTTCAACTTTCCTCAGTCAACCAAAGTCATGTGAATGCAAGGATAGTCTGTGCACCAGCTGCTAAAACTATAAAATGCCTGGTGATCAGTTGGACTTCATCATATTCTTCTTCACCTTCTCATCCTTAGCTTAGTCATGTCTTCCAACCTTGCTGCCCAACTTGAGAAGCATGCTATAGCCCAGGCCTTTCTGGACTGTGTCTACCAGCTCCTGTCTGTGGCACATACTTTGCTAGCAACCAACCCTCAGCTAATAGTAATAATGATCTTCAAGATGTGGCTGTGCTAGTTCAAGACAGTGGGAAGTGGTGTAGAGTGGGCAAAGCTGGTGACTGTTAACAAGGAGTGTTGCCAGCTCTATGAGCAATACAAGGGGAAGGACTGGGTCAGGGAGTTTGACCAACACTTTGTAAGTCTTTTTTTCTTTTTCTTTTAGTAACTTTTTGATTTTGTTAGTAGGCTCCAGCTCCTGTGTTGCTGGAGTACCTGCTAGAAGATCTGGAGTTGGGGATGGTGGTGAGTGGTAGCCATGTTGCTAGGACTAGTGACATTGCTAAGGTAACTTTTCAGTTCTTTGAAGACTTGACCCTTAATGACCAGTTTTTCTTCTAGCAACTCCCCTATGATCTGGTGATAGCAACTGTAGCTGGGCATAGTAGGGGTTGTGGGGAAGGCAAAGTGGGTTGTGGGGGCATTGAGGCTGGCCTATGCAGTTGGCAGTGTTGCTAAGGAGTTGGCAATGTCACCCAGGCAATCCAGAGCTCCAAAAGAGAAGGGAAAGGCAAGGAAGGCAAGGAAACTGAGTTCAAGGTAAGTTTGCTTTAGTTGCTACAGCATACCAACAGTCACTAATATGCAAACAGGAATCTGTGCAAGATGTCTTTACTGACAAAGAGCTTGTATGGTTGCTTTGATGGAGAAAGGAGGGAATCATTGTGAACATGGAGTAGTGTTGGAAAGGACAAAGGAAAAGGCTGTCAGGGGACCCACCTTTTGTGCCTTCCTTCTTGATCTCAACGCTTGGACGCTTACCTAACACCTCCTCACAACAACACCAAACAAAGTCAAGCACAATTTTCCGGTCACCTGGCAGAATGATTCCTTAGACTTGTTCTCTTTGGATTCTCCTTCTGCCAGGTGAGTAGCTACTGTTGTTCTATTTAGATACTTTCTAATATACTTTGGATTCTCCTTCTGC
>JAGGAV010008204.1:0-13266 GCA_017657295.1 Termitomyces sp. DKA64 | reverse complement strand
TCATGTCATGGGACTCAAGAGCAGGCTAGCAGCACTTGAGTCCACTCATACACCCATGACCCAGGCCACTGTTGCCTCTGCCCAAATGGCTTTGCAGCCTAATATGGGTGGCCACACAGTTCCCAAGGGCTTGGCCATGCAGGCAGCTCCTCCTGGGCAGCCAAAGCCCAAGCCTTCCACCAAACCTCCTATCATGACCACCTCTTGGACCCTCTAACATGTATTGTGCCCTACCACTAATACTCCCCTCACCATCCCCCTTGCTCAGGACCTTCCTCCTATGGATGGTTGTACCCCACATTTCAAGTGTGCACTTGAACTTCCTGACTCTCTGGTTGCACACATGGTCAGTCACCAGGGGCAGGGCCTCAAACAAGCCCTTGACATCTCTGGTCACTTGGCTGCCTTCATAGTTGGCTTGGCTGGAGGAGACTGCTGGTTTGTCTCTATCAGGGGCTCTGATCAGCAGATTGGAGAAGCCCTCATGGTTATCAGAAAGCAGATAGCTAAGAAGCAAGTCTACATAATGCAGAAGTGATGCTCAGGCAATGCCACACCAGCAGTTGCTATGCTGGCACCTTTGTAACATACTGCACCATCTGCCCCTACTTCTACCAGGCCTGGAGTGCCCTCTACTAGTGCTCTGGCACACTCTCAGTCCACTGCCATGGCCTCTACCCCTACTACTCAGCAACCCCTGTCTCTCCCTCCAGACTTGCTGATATCAAGCATTCACACTGGGGCCACACCAGCTCTGGAAATGGACATAACTTCACCAATGACCTTCTCTACTCCAGTGCATGATGTGTTGACTCCAATAATACAATACACCTTTGGACATTACTCCAGGGTGGCAGAACCAGCTGTTGCATGCTGCAGTTGGCCTTTTTGGAGGCATGGTTAAGTAAAGATGCTGTTTGTCAGGTCAACAAACCTTGAGGGGGGGGTGATGTAAGGGGATGACCCTCTATGGGGACTCTACTCTATTCAGGCCTAGCCCTACAGACATACTGGACCAGCTGCCTGTCTCTCCCTGCTCCACTCCCATCACTTAGTAGTTACCTGCCATAGACACTGGACTCTATATCTCCTTTTGTCATATTGATTACTCATCACTTAGCATACCCAAGCCACTTACTACATACAGTATCCACAAACCTGCTAGGTGTCTGTAGTCTCAATTTCCACATCAAGGTGCAGGAAATTCACCAAGGGGTTTGTGGCTACCACATACTGCCAGGGCAACTGGCATTCCCATGTGGGGCAGCCTGGACAAGGTCTGCCCAGCATCAGTGGGCCTGGCTTGGAGTCCAGAGTTGGTGTTTGTATGTCTGGAGGGGAGTACTGAGGTTCTATTGTCTTAGGGTTGTTGATATTGATGAAAGCAATTTCATTTTCTATTAACAGACATGTGAACCAGTTAGTACTTGGTGATGGAGGTGTACATCTCATCTGCTACTTGACTAAAAATCCTCCTCCCAACCTAGGAGGGAGCACAAGTGCTGCTCTCCTCCAGGGTCAACTCTGGTGCCAGCTTGTCTGGTAAAGGGTCTCTGGCAGTATCCTTCACAGGCAACAGCTGCAGGAGGAGCTCCTCCTGCTCTGCCATGGAGAGGTAACATACCTTGAGACCCAATGGGCAGTGCCATGTGAAGTGCCTGAGTTTCTGGCATCTCTGGCACAGCAGCAGTGCAGAGCAGTACTGTTGGGTGGCATCAACATTCATGGGGATGCTTGGTGGTAGGGGTAACAGTGCAGGTAAACCCAATGGCAGGGGTTGTGGGGCAGAGGTGGCCAGAGCAGGGGCAGGTACCAGGAGCACAGGAGTGGAGTACTGGAGAGTGATGACAGGGGCAGGGCAGTGAGTTGGGTGCATGCAGTGTAGTTCCTGTTGAATCTCCATGAGCTGCCACTGATCCTGGGCCACCTTATACCAGGAGGCAATCTGCTCATTGTCCAGGTAGCCCTTGGCAAGGTTATTGATGCATTCCAGTAGCATGGGATGCAAGCCATCCTGGAATGTGAGGCACAGTTGGAGGCCATTGAGGTAGGCTGCTTGCTTGACTAGTGCCCAGAAGGAGTTGATATACTCATCCATCATTCATTTCCCTTGCTCATACTGTTCCCAGACATGTAGCACTAAGGTGGTGGTTTTGGCAGGGTCAATTGGAAAGAACTCTGCCCAGAAGTCCTTTTCAAAGGCTGCCCAATCTGTGAAACTCCCAACACCTCTGGGGCATCAAAACACCTGTAGTGCATAGGTGGAGGCATGTCCCATCTTCATGTATGACAAAACCTGGGCTATTTTCAGTGCATTGGAGTTGAGAGGATCTCTACTGAGATGGATGTAGGCGAGGCAGGACTGAAGGAAATGCTCTCTTCTGGAACAATTGCCATCATAAACATCTGGGAACACAGGATGGGGGATCCATGCTTGGGGGGCTACCAAAACTGTGGGGGAGGCTGCTAGAGCTGCCAGGGGTGTTTCTGCAGCCAGGGATGGTGTGAAGGTAGGGGTCAAGCACCCTAATAGTGCCTGAAGGGACTGGGAGATGAGTTCAGTGGTTTGGTGGAGGGTGGAGCATTTGGTCATGTGATGTGTGAGGGAAGATTGGATCAATTGCACCTGGTTCTCTAGGTGTAGCAGGTGAGTCCAGGCCTCATCCTGAGGGTCCATGCCTCCAGGGGAGTATCTGGATTGGTGTGCTGAGACATAGAATTCTGTAAGTGTTTAAGCCTGGTGGGGAAGTGACAGATAGGGGCTTGGAGATTCTGTGCAGGCTATGAGGGGCTTCCAGACCAGGATAGGAGACTTGTTCTGCTGTAAGGGCAACCTCTGGGAGCAATGGCTAAATCACACAGCTAGCAGAGGGGAATCCAAAGTATATTAGAACTGTAATTGACAATACAAATGGTAAACTAATCACCTAGCAGAGGGGAATCTGAAGAGAACAAGTCTAAGAATCCCTGCTGCTTGGTGTGGCACATCAGCAGGCAGCAGAGGCATGGGAACAACTGTGTAGGTGACTGGAGTTAGCTGAAGTATGCAATAAGGGATCACAGAGAGTTCTGGGGGTCTCTGAAGATCTCCAGGGACCAGTAGAGTACCCCAGAGCCATTGAACAAGCCCCAGGGAAGCAGAACTGGGTGAGGAGAGTTGGTGTTGGACAGGGGCAGAGGCCAGAAAAAGGTAGTCCCCTGACACCCAGCCAGTGCACATGCATTCCTGCTCATAACCCAAATGCCAATTACTATGATGCAATACAATGTCAAAAGAATCACAAATCACCCATTGTATGTGAACCACCACCACTGCCACCCTCACCCTATCCAGCAGAACCCCTGGAGCACCTCCTGTGGGACATTAACATAGGCATCATTGACAACCACAAGGAGCAGGAGGTAGACCTCATACTGAACACTGATTCCAATGAAGCTCAACTTCTGGCTGGCCAGGCATTTGTACAAAATGGAGTTGATTTTGGAGGTTTTGGTGCCATCTGTGCAAATGCAGCAAGCACATACAAAGCTGCTGCTCATGACATAAATCCATGCTCATACAAAGAAGCAATGGCAAGTGAAAACTCAGCAGAATGGCACAAAGCAATGTGCAAGGAGATGAAATCTCTGCAGAGCAACAGAACATGGCAAGCTGCATATCTGCCAGCTGGGAGGAAGGCCATTGAGGCAAGGTGGGTGTTTAAGGTCAAACACTTACCAGATGGAGCCATTACCTGCTTCAAGGCCTGTGTTGTGGCACAGGGATTTCAGCCAATGTCTAGGAGTGGACTTTGATGAAACCTTTGCACCAACAGCTTGCTGGGTGGCAGTTTGTACTATCCTTGCTTTGGCTGCCATAGAGGACATGTATTTAGAGTCTGTTGACATTTCCTCAGCCTTTCTTCATGGAGTCATTGATGCCAAACTTTATATGAAGTTTATGAGGGCTTTCCCAAAGATGTCCCACCTGACATTGAACACAAACTGGGTGATGGACATCCTTGTGCCAAACTAGAGAAGGGGATCTACAGGTTGAAACAGGGTGCTAATCTTTGGAATAAGCACATGCATGAAGTCTTTCTCAAACTTGGGTTCACACACATTACTTCAGATCTGTGCATACATGTATACCTCTGTGATGGCATACACATCATTGTGCCCATGCATGTTGATGACATGGCCCTGGCCTCAAAGTCCTGGTCTGCAATTTTGAAAGTAATTTCTGAGTTGCACAAATACTTTACACTGCACCACCTAGGACCAATCACTGGCCTCTTTGGGGTCATTGTTACCCAAGACAGACCTAATCATAAGCTTTGGATTGATCAGAAGGCCTATGCCATCAAGGTTCCTTCATGCTTCAACATGCTAGACTCTAAAGCCATTGTGACCCCTCTACAACCCAGTGTCACCCTCTCCAGAGCTGGTTCACCAAGCATGCCCAAAGAAGAGGAAGAAATGTGCTCTGTCCCCTACATACAGGTGACAGGTGTGTTACTGTACCTCGCAATGTGCACATGTCCAGATATTGCACACTATCAGCGTGCTGTGTAGGTTTAATGCTTGTGCCAGACCCAAGCATTGGAAGGCTGTCAAACATCTAATGTGATATATTCAAGGGACTCTTGACTACAAAATTGAGTATTCCACTTCATCCTTGGCACCTTTCCATTTCCTTGCCTTCAGCAACACTGACCATGGTGGAAATCTAGACAATGGTCAGTCCACAACTGGCTCAATCCTCACCGTGGGAGGTGGCGCAGTTAGCTGGATGTCCAAGCTTCAGACCATTGTCGCCTTGTCAACAACTGAGGCGGAGTTTGTGGCCGCAAGCAAGACTGGACGCGAGCTGTGCTGGTTGCGGAACTTCTTGGTAGACATCGGAGTACCGTAATCCTTAGCTTCGATCCTCTACATTGATAATCAATCGGCCCTATCAGTCATAAAACAGCCGGAGTACATGGGACGCCTTAAGTACCTTGACCGGCATTGGTTCTGGCTTTGACAGGCGGTTCAAGATGGAAAGATAAGGCCCGTATATATTCCATCCGAAGAAATGATTGCGGACTTGCTTACCAAGACGCTTCCTCGTGAAATGGTCAATCACCTGAGAAGGAAGATGGGGTATTGTCGGGGAGTTCTCACGCAATGAACTTCGGTGACGTTGTGGACACTTCGTCAGGTGGGAGTGTGTGCACAACTATCATTCACGTGACCGTGCGTAGACATATTTTCATTCCTAGATGCCCTCGTGATTCATAGTCTATTTGCCTACTGAATACGAGGACATCAGGTGTGTATCTATTTTACTTCATAGTCTATTTGCCTATCGAATACGAGGACATCAGTCTACGTGAACTCGGTCAGACCATCACTTCTATTCTCTGGTTTCAGTCTGTTCCCCTGTGAGAAACTTGCTGCAACATATGGAAGTTTTATGATATGACAAATAGAACAAATTGAATAGTGGAGATTAACATACGTCATAAAAGAATCATATCTTCGGTAGTTTTCCATAGTCATACGTCATATTCTTCGACAGTTCTGCTAACCAACTCACAAAGCTGATCGCTACTTCGGAGGGAACAGGGTAATTATAAGGAAGACAGACCACTGCACCAACCCATACCATCACTTCATCTCATATATGGCAAGCCACGACCAAAAGTTCTCCCTCTGCCATGAACTCTGGCTCAGAGCAAATGGATCACACCCCACACGCTCATTCTTCATCAGAAGACTTCAAAATTTCTTTGATAGCACCATTGCAGGACAGTCAATGCGGGTGGGGGGTGCAACATTCCTGGCCAAGGCCAGACTCCCCCCTCACTGATTCAGGTAGCGGGCCGCTGGTCCTCTGAGGTGTTTCAGTGTTACATCAGAACGAACCATCACAAAGAACCCAGTACTGATCCATGCAATGGCCCTAAGAAAGAACAACAATGAAATCTTCTATTATTTAGACTCCTATAGACACATGCATGCACAAAGCCTCTGTGTACACATACATGGACTACTTTGTGCGCACCATGCACGAGCCCCATAGACACATAGACTTGTAAAAAAAAAAGGCTCATCAGCTTTAACTACACACGAACTCCCCCATTTTTATTTTGCATTGGACAACTTTGAATTTTTCCTTTCCTTTACATACTCAATCGTCTCCTCAAAAATTTATTCTAGGACATAGCCGCATAAGGCGGAAATAATATACAGCCGAGACTGGGACTGGCCAAAGGGCCCTCCTGAGGAGCTCGGTATTTACTGGTACTCTGCGTAAGCTGCCCCAAGGCCCATTCATTGGATCTGAAACACTCGATCGGGGGTTTAACATATCTACGGAGGGTGATATGTTCACTTTGTCCTATTTATGGAGGGCACATGGTGTAGTTGGTTATCACGCCCGCTTAGCATATCAAATTGCGTGTAGGCGGTGCCCGGTTCAATTTCGGGTGTGTCCAATTCAGTTCTTCATTTCTGCTTTTGCATACATGATTGTGCGAACCTAACATTGTTGTTAAACTCCACTGTCGCAGATATTTATCACACAGAACATTGAGATGTTAATGCTGTACATGTCCGGTCAGTATCTATATGAGAAATACAGTATCTATATGAGAAATAATATGATCTCTTCATTGCTCTCCCGCAAAGCAAGACCAGGCATTTCCGACACTTACTAATTTCGGTCATGAAGATTAGGAAGGAATGGCCATCACCACAGATAGAGAAACCATCATAAGAACAACATACCCTAGATATCCCCTAGTCTCTGGATAGCGAGAGACAATAACGAAGACATCAAGGTTGGCGCAAGGGTGCGCACTATGGAACTGACGCCGACCAGGCGCCACATCTATGACAAGCAGTTGAATACAACCTGGCATGTATGATTATTACCAAATGAATATAGGACGAATATTCCGCATACTGTTGTACACGTAATGAACGCGCACGAGAATGAGGAAAGTTGAAGAACAAGCGCGACCCAAACTCTGAAGTCCACTGCGCCGGTTTGCTTTGCGAAGATGCTCGTCAAGGGAAACACCAAGAAAGTCACGGCAGAACAGCCAAACACATAACGAGATCCAAGCCGACGGAACAATCCTGGGAACACAGCAACCTGGAAGTCTGCATAGAGGAGGCCCCATATACCCATAAATCATTCCAATTGTATAGGGGTTGAACCCAAACCACCTAATGGAATGGAAGTTGATAACTTAGTGGTAACAATACTCCGAACTCTGATCTATGAAGGCGATGAATCCGGCGGATGTCAAGGCGACAAGAAGTTGGCGAGTAGATAGAGAACAAAACAGTGGAGGCTTCAGATCTGCAGAGTTGACGTGGTTCTCGATTACATGCTTTGAAGACGCGGGGGGACTCAGGAGAGGCACCACCGCGTCTAGACAATTGTGTTGCATCAGTGACGAAACTTGCTTCATTGCAGCTTTTGATCGAACAACAGACAGAGGAGTCTATAAAATGCTTATATCACACATGCCTTCGATGATACGAGTGTAGCTGCAACTTACCTCCTGTAAGAGAACGGATATGCAAAGGAAGGCACCCAACGCTATGGCACCTGTCACTGCACATGAGAGGAAGTACGGAAAGTCATGGAAGGTGAACCGGCTCAAGGAGTCCAGCCAACGAATCACAAGTCCTGCAAAAGTGCGACCGATAATAGGCCTGGACGTTTGAAAAAAAAGTTCAGGTCAGTAAGGCCCTTCCGGACTGTTTCATGTTGATCATCGCACCCCAGAGTAATTCCAATGATCCAAATTGCTGTGATCCATCCAAAGTCGGGACATTGACTGGATCGACTATCTGTCAAAGGGATCGTTCTCTCACTCTGCTGAATCCACATCGCGGCAGATCGAGAGAAACACACCTCAATCATCGTACTTTTTGACGGGGATCCATCAGAATAATGATAATTGCTGTGATGTCGGTATACTCACCAACATTTCCATTGAATGCCTCTCGAATACATCGAGCAAGAGCTAGAATCAAGAATTTTTGTGACAAACCAAAGACGAATAGGGCAACCGCGAGGCCAAGGGCGGCGAGGAGAAGAACGGGTCACCTCCCGATCCTATCGGACAGTCGCCCCCAGTGATACACATTCAAGCACTCTGCAAGGAAAAAGACTGATTCCTTGATCATCACACCAATACTAATCGAATTACACTGATTTGATATGCAGAAAAGAACGTACAATAATCCCGGCGTAATATCTAGTCTTGGTCTCGTCTCCATGTATTATACCACGTTCGGAGACACCGGTTGATGAAGAGGTAGATAACAGTGTTCAATAAGAGTTCCGAACGATCACTAATGGCCAGAAAAGCGCCAGCAGGAAGGAAGGACACGACGAGATGCGTACCGATAGCCGAGGAGAGTAGCAGCGCCTGTCCTATTCCGCTACGTGTCACTATCCTTGATGCTCGAGGGTTCCCCGCACGAATGTCAACGTTATAACACTGAAAGAACGATCCAGTTGACTCGAAGAACCCTGGCAAGGACAGAAGACACGAGAAAGAGGAGGTAGAAAGTCGAGGATGGCCCAGGGCGTTGAGCACGCGTGGTACACACGGAAACCCGGCGGGCGACGACGCTCGATTCCATGGGAAACGTCTACGAAAACACAAGGGGTACGTCCTCGTCTGTGCTCAAGGAGAGAGGCAGGGCAGGGAAGCAGTTTTGAGGGGCTCGGCCAAGGAATCGGCCACACGGCTCGGGGGAGCGGATGATGAGCACGAATTACTTCGAGTACATATGCTGTCATGTGTCGGGAAGTGAAATTTTTTTCTGTTGCTCTGTCCTTATGTCATATGTAGAGCGATACAGTAAGTCCTCGGTCACACCAATATATGTTGTTCAACTGATATATTACCTGTAGAGCGATACAGTAAGTCTACAGGTGATAATGAATATGTCGTACGAGATATGTAAGTAAAATGAGCCTCACCCTCAGTCACACCAATATATGTTGTTCGACTGAGGGTGGCTATTTGTTTAAGAGAAAAAAAATACCAAAGACTAGCAAATACCGATCGTGGCTAGCTGAGTCACGTAATCTTCCAGATGACGTAGTGTCGACCGTTGGTTAAGTAAGTCCATCTCTGACACTCCCCCTGACTTGCGCGACCATCAAGGCCCTTCAGACCCATGAGAGTCACCAAGTAGTCATGGGTAGCTCGAGGAAGCGGTTTGGTACAGATGTCGGCGATATTTTCGGATGGTGGGATGTGGGTTACTTGTTCGCGAATGTAGTGGTGGCGGATATTGATGTGTTTGGCTCTTGCGTGTCCCTTAGTTGGTCAAGCAAGAGCAATAGAGGAATTATTGTCAACCATGAGCAGGGCAGGGAGAGGTTGTCCAATGTCAATTTTGGTGAGAAAATTGTGCATCCAGAGGACCTGTTGAGACCCACACATCATTGCCATATACTCAGCTTCAGGTTGCAATCTGCCATGTTAAAGTGTTCAAGGACATGGCTGAGATAAGCTTTTTGTGAGAGTGAGATTGAGCCATTGTGAGGGTCATGGTGTATGGCCATTCCCAAGAGGAAAGCCAGTTCACCTAGGCCCTTTACCTCATACACCTGTGCTAGTTCCTCCTTTGCTTGCTTCACTCCTTTCTTGGTTGATGAGAGTCCAAATGTATTGTCATTGAAGGTGTTTGTAATGGTTGTTTCCTGTCCAGTTTTCCATGATTGCATGCAGGGGTCAGTTCTGGATTTCTTGTATCCTAAGTCTGTGTAGGCACCATTGAGGGTCCAGAACCAGTTGAATCCCCCTTGCATCAACCCATACAAGGTTTTTTGGAGCAGTGCTAACTTGCCCTCCCCCCCAGAAAACCTGGTGGGAGTCACATGTAGACCTCATGCTCCAGAATACTGTTCAGGTATGCTGAGATGAAATTGACCTGCCACACTTTAAAACCTTCTTGTACTGCAATGGCTGCTGACATTCTAAGAGACTCCAGACATACCATGGCTGCATATGTCTCATCAAAGTCCTCTCCTGCCACCTGTGAGTAACCCTTTGCAACCAAGCAAGCCTTACATCAAATGACCTCACCCTCAGCATTATACTTGTTTGCATAAACCCAACAACACCTGATAATGTTCTTGTCCCTTGGAACCATACTTTCATCCACAAGTTAAAATACTCCTTGATCCTTCATCACTTCGAGCTCTTTGTCCATTGCTGGCCACCACAATTCAGGCTGCTTCATTGCCTCCTTGTATGTTCTCAGTACACTCATGTTGTCATCCATCAAAGACAGGTACACATATAGGCCTTCTGCCACCAGTGTCATAGGTCTCTCACCATCTACTGCCCAATCCTCCTCATCCTCATGTGCAGCTCATTCCCTCTGTATGGTCTCTCTTGCACTGAGTAGGGCAGGGGTTGGTCTTGTCAGTTGAGTTGATCTACAGAGAGGTTGTGCCACAGTAAGGGGTGGTGCTCAAGGTGCTGATTGTCTAGAGGTAAAAGTCTGATCATTGTCAGGGGTGGTGTCAGTGCCAATGGTTGGATGGAGCAGTCCACCTTCAGGTTGAATGTGTGGGGCAACTGGTTGGCATGCTGAAATGATGCCAGGGGTAGTGCTGTCAGATATGGTGGTCTGTGAGTCTGAAGGTTCCTTGTCACTGTTCAAGATTGTTAGGGCTCAATGACTAGTTCCCTCCTCAAAAATCACATCTCATGATGTCACAATTGATCTTGATCTCTGGGCATATAGCCAATAACCCCCTTTTGCATACCCAACTAGACATGTCCTAACCAATCTGGGGTCTAGCTTAGACTTGATGAGTTTGTCTGGAACCTTTGCCCATGCTAGGCACCCCCATGGCCTCAAGTGATCTATCCTCTGCCTTCAGTTAGTCCAAGACTCCTTGGAGATAGACCCTGGGTGGCATGACATGGGAAGTAAATTTTGGGTGTATATTTGCATAGCTGCAGCCTCTGCCCACAATTCCTTTGGGAGTCCACTCTTGGCTAACATGCAATGTACCCCCTCAAGAATGGTGCAATTTGCCCTCTTGACCATGCCATTTTGTGCATGTGCATATGGAACAGTGACTGTCAGTGTGATGCTGTGACTTCCCAGGTATGCTGTCCAGGAATCATTTATCCATTCACAGACAGCATCAATCCTGACTTCCTTCAGCTTCCTTCCTGTCTGGTGCTCTGATTCTGCATGATACATAGTGAATGCTGATAGGGTAGATGTAGCATCTTTCCAGGGTAAGAAGTAGCCAGTCATGTGGGAGGATCCACTGTCAACTGCCAGCATCATATACACTGCACCATCCAGAGATTGTATGCTTGATGGTCCCCACAGGTTGATATGGGCACAATTGTTTGGTGCACCTTTGGGTGTCACTTTGGCATCATATGGGCCTGATGTATGTTTGCCATATACACAGTCTTCACACACACCAGATACATTCAGGTCACCTTTCACATCCAGTCCATCTACTAAGTCCTTTGCTAGTGTACTTCTGATTGTTTTCACACTTGCATGGCCAAAGTGTCTGTGCCAGACTTCAAGAGTGGTGGGTTTTAATTGTGACTTAGCAATCATTGCCATTGGTGATTCCATGTCTCTGAGCATGCCAGGCAGGTACATCACACCAGCTCCTGTCCCACATAACACTTCCCTCCCATTGGGGTTGTGGAAGCAAACCCAACCTCTGAATATGATGTTGAATCTGGCTTTGTAAAATTTGTTGATTGAAACCAGGTTGGATGCAAGATTGGGTGTGTGAAGTGCATTCTTAAAGACCAGTTCTGATGTTCCATGACTTGTTTTACATGTTTTCTTCTTCATGGTAGCTGACCCAATCACCCTGAATAGTGTCTCTTTTGGTGCTGCATAACCCTTGATTGGATCTGGAAGTTCCTTGTAGTTGATGAAGACATCCTTGCTTACAAAGAAGTGATTGGTGGCACCAGAGTCCACATATGTGGGGATATCAGTGGTTCTTGTGGCAAGCACTCCTGTCCATTTTACAACTTCCAGCTACTGGGGTTGGAGTATGGCTGAAAGAGCATATGTGGTGTGAGGCTGTGCTGGTGTCTGGGGTGCAGTTGATGCTGCTACATTTGCCACTACACTTGTGGTTGGTGGTTTTGTGGGTGTTGTGTTGTCATTTTGAGATGATGTGTTTGTCTTCCCCTTATTCCTGAAGTTTGGCAGGAACTGACCCTCTTTCCCACCTCCTCTCCAGTAACAATTTTCAATGGTGTGTCCAGTTCATTGGCAATTTGGATTAACACATACCAGCTGCTATTTGAATTGGCTCATCTGAGCCTGTAATGCAGTTGCTGATACACTAGCCTTCTGTCTCTGTAGGACAAGTTGGCCCCAGCAGATGGTAAGTGCTGTGACCATATCCTTAGACTCTTTCATGGCATAAACTCCAGCTACAATGGCATTCCAGGATTCCAGCAATGAGTCATTGAGGATTGTTCAGAAGACTGTGTTGTTGATCTTTGCACCTCTTTTGGTGGTGGCCCTCCATTTTTCTCTCAGGTCCTCTACATGCTTCAAGAAATCCATTCCATCCATGAACTCTGTGGTGCATAACCATTTCTCAGTGTTCATTGCTGCTATTTTGGAGAATACATCATAATTGTCTGACAAGTCTTCCAGGCTTCTGCTGCTGAGCCATCCATCCTTATCTCTAACCTGACAGGATTTTTTGTGGTGTATATGACGAGACCCAGTGCCCATGCATCCCCTTTCTCCCACTGATCCAGAGATGGGGTTGTGGATGTCCATTCTGTGGGTTTGGCTTCTATACTTTTTGTGTTGCCAGGCTTTTTCACTGTGCTGTTCAGGTATCTGCAGGCTCCTCTTGCTCTGGCTGCAATCAGAACTTGGCTTTTGAAAGTGGAATGATTTGTGCCATCAAAAAGGGCATCCTCAGGGAAGGTAGGTGGTTTGGAAGTGTGGTTGGATGTCATCTTGTTTTGTATTTACATGTGTAAGTGGATGTAAATGCTTTATAGTGAGTCAATGTAATTGGAGCAGTGGCTCTACAAAGTGGAAGTGCAAATGGGGCCTATAACCTGTAGAGCAATACAGTAAGTCCTCAGTCACACCATATATGTTGTTCAACCAAATATTACCTGTGGAGTGATACAGTAAGTCTACAAGTGATTGATTGTTTGATTTATTCCTATACCCGTTGGGGCCTAGCCCTATGTCGGGTTCTACATGGTATGGAAGTCTACGTATGTGCCC
>JAGGAV010008202.1:0-13346 GCA_017657295.1 Termitomyces sp. DKA64 | reverse complement strand
AGTCATTGGGGTAGAGGGAGACCAAGAGTCAGAAGACATAGTAGGGGATAGAATGGGTTACTGTGGGCTAGAGGGGTAGACAGTGTAGGAGGCTGAACAACCTGTAAGGGCCAGGCTTAGCATCTGCGGAACTCCTTCCTCAGAGTGGCGATGCAAGCATCAAGCAAGAGTCAAGTGGGCCCAGAGGCAGGCAAGAGTCAGGTGAGGGGCAGTAAGGCAAGCAGAGGGTCAGATGTTGCTAGAGAAGCTTACAGTCGAGTCAGTGGATAGGCCAGGGAAATACTGCTATTGTTCAGCCTGGGGATATGCTATCCACAGGCTGCCTATTTATACTACATTGGTGGCTATACAGTTACTAATACTATTTGACTAAGCAGGCCCCAGTATGTAATGGAGTATGACTAACAATAATCAATGCTGAGTAAGGTCCATGCATATGACTTATCAAGGCTGACTACTAGAAGATGGAAGGGGATAGGATGGGCCAAGCAGTTGTTTGGATGTGCTAAGAGTGGGCATGTCATCGGACTAAGCTCGGAATAGAGTTGGACATGGTCCCGAGACCAGTCCCTTTACACTGATGCCATGATGGGCAGATGGTGGCATCTCTTAAGGTGACTTGCAACTCAATGGATGCCATGAATTACCTTGTGCATGAATGAGTCTTTGTTACAGGGCACCACATTGTCATCTGCAAGCTCCTTGGGTGCAACTGTTGCCAGGGTTACAGCCACATCTGCGCCAACTGCAAGAAGTCTGAACATTGCTCTCACTGTGTGGCAGACAACCATATTTTTGACAACTGTCCCCCTGGGACCACCCCCCCCCTGCATCTCCTGCAGCCCAGACTCCTCCCATGCAAGCACCTCCTGCACATGCCCAATCTTTAAGAAGTGCTGTGATGACCTTGATGCTTGCCATCCTGAGAACAGTCTGCCCTACTTTCCAACTGGAGACCCCAGCATGTGGGTTTTGAATGCAAGGAAACTATCCAAGTTTACCCCTGCACCCACTCCCTGGGCAGACTACACTGTAGCTTTGGAACCCTTGGGTTCTGGTTGCTACCAGGTGGCTCTGACAGACATTTGGAAACAGGGCCATAAGGCTCTGGCACCCTCTCAGACCAGTACCCTCCCTGCCTCTTCACAATGAGAGGATCAATGGTAGCTCCAACTTGCCTATGCATCTGGCAACAGAATGCATGCAAGTCAGCCATTGCTCAGGAAGCTCTGCTTGGTTTTGCCTACCCTGAAGACTGGGATGTCATTGCACTGCAGGAGCCCTACCTTGATATGCTTGGCAGCACAAAGGCCACCCCCTGCTGTGTCATTCATTACTCTCACCCACATCAATGTGACAGCAGCTCCTGTATGCACTCATTGCTCATCAATGCTAATATCTCCACAGACAACTATATGTTCCTGGATGTTGGGTCACCCAATGTTACAGCAATCCAATTCAAGGGAGCCAATGGCTTCATTTCCATCTTTCATGTCTATAAGGTCCGTTGTAACCAGGTCATTGGCCATCCAGAGCTTGCTTATGCAAGTTCCATGTAATGTATTAGATGCTGCTCATTATAGACATTTTGTTCATATGTCACCCAATGTATCACTTCCTGATGACATCCATATCCATCTAAGTATGGGCATGAAGTTCATGTTCCCAACCAAGCTGAATAAGGATTTAATTAAGTCAGCCTGGGAAGATTTCAAGGCCCACCTCTCATGGTGCCTCTTCTTTGCTTTTAGTAATTATGGAGTGGAATCCAACTATGATCCAGATTATGAAGTTAAGCATAAACGGAATGCTGAATTACCTTCATTACCTACATATCTTAAGCGTGGTATTTGTGCTGGGAGGTCTTTTGTTGACCACACGCTTTTATGCATCCCTGACCAATCCCCTAAAGGTCCATACTTTGCGCTAGACCCCAAGGTACACCACCTTAAGCAGTTTCTTATTGACAATGACTACATTGTCACTGGTACCAATAAGAACTTAGGAATAGCAGTTAGTAGGCATGACTGGATCATAGAACATTCGTTAGATCTGCTCAACAACCCAGAGGATTATTCTATCCTCAATCCGTTCATTGCATACAGCAGACTAACAAAAACAGCAACTGACATGAGTGATATTGCCACTCTTGGAGCTCAGTTCTCCAATCAACTGGGTAAATTCTTCCGATCTCAAATTCTGGAGTCGGTTAAGGGAGTCATCCCTATAGAGAAATTTATGATCCCAGAGTTTTACGGTATCCCCAAAATACATAAAACTCCGGTTAAATTCCGTCCGATCATACTGTGCCATTCGGCCATCCAAAACCCTGCTGCAAAGTATGTCAGTGAAAGTCTCAAACCGATTATCACATCGGCGCCTTTGATCATTCAAGGAACGAAAGATCTGGCGATAAAATTGAGCAGGCTCTCATTGCAGCCGAACCGGTTATTCTGGATAATAACTGGCGATGTCGTAGCTTACTACCCTTCTATCAATCTTACTACTGCCAAGGCTATCGCCTTGGATAGGTATAGTGAGTCGATTCTTGGACGAAAGGTAGTTGCAGGCGAAAACCTGAAAGATAGCTTCGATGAAGACACTCTAGACCTTATTAGGTTGTTTGACAAGTGTCTTAAAGTAGGAAATGAGAACCTGATTGTACGATTCCAAGGAACGTTCTATCACCAGCACAGAGGTCTTGCAATGGGTGTCGCAGACTCTCCCGATCTGGCGAATTTATATGGACTCCACTTTAAACAGGAAAGTGGTATCTTGGACGATGACCGTGTTCCTTTTTACGGTCGTTACATCGATGACTGCTTAGCAATTGTCTATGCTTCTTGTGAAGCAGAAGCCCTTGCTATTCTTAGTTGTATACAATTCGATCATTGTACAATCGAGTGGAGCGCATCGGCTATCTGTCAGCCGTTCTTGGACATGTTGATTTATCATGATGGCGATAATAAGCTACAACATGCCCCATATCGGAAGGCACGCAACCTCCACCAAAGAATCCCATGGCATTCTGCCCAACCGATTGATGTCAAAAAAGGCACTTTCTCTGGCGAAATGTCACGGATGGCTACACTCAGTAGTACTATTGCAGTCTACAAAGAGGCGGTCAAAGACCTTGTTGGGCTTTACCGAAGTCGTGGCTACCCGATAAGCTTGATACAGAACTGGGCTAAATCCCAGTTCCATGAACACTGGAACAATAGACTCCGTGTCAAGGAGTCGCACGACGAAGGTGTGTTCGTGCTCAAATCAGAATTTAATCAAGCCTGGGATTTCTTTGATGTCAAGGAACTTGGCAAAACAATCACCAGCAGCTGGCGTTTATGGTTGACAAAAGCCAAAACCGCTTCCACCCAGAACTCCTGGAAGGAACCGGATCTTCGCCGGGCATTGGATTGTGGCGCTCTGCGTCACGTGGCGCCGGAGGTGACTACTTCTGTGGTTGTCTCTCGGCCGCCATTCGGGGATTTGGTTCACCGAATTCCAGATGTCCGGAAATTAGACTTGCTGGACAACCGCTGGCTTGTATCTCGGAAGAGGACTTTGAACCTCTTCGATCTTACAGCCATGTGGAAAAAAATCGTTATGCACCGGTTAGTGGAAGCCCAGACTCCACAGCCCCAGACAAAGAAGGTTGAGACTCACAAACACACTCAGAGTCATTCCGAGGATGACATCATGTTACATCGCAGTAAGTCTCCTCTGGTACCTGGGGCCTGGTGAGCCGCTTATTTCTAATTTCCGAAAGGTTGGGTAGACAAGTACTGGCCCTGAGGGGAATGGCTAAGTGCAGGATTGACTGTGTTGCTTAATCTATTGGATGAACTAGGGAGTGAAATACCAACAAGTTCCTCTGCTTTCCTTGCAGTAAGTAGATGTACCTTGGATGAGTGAGAATAATGCTAACCTCCTTGTGTTTACCTAACTTAATCCTAACGTATGTCATCCTCTTGTAAAAGAGGCTGCAAGTTTTGCTCATATCTTATATGTTAGCCTAACGTATGGCATAACTGCTAGGCAGTCTGAATGGGGCGCTAAGCGCTGGCGCCTAACCAGCATCTATACCTGTCAACCTTTGGGTTGGGGCCTGGTTCACCAGGTACCCCCTTTAGGGGGCTAAGCTATAGTATGCAGGCAAGGCATTTGTTGGACATTCATGCTGACCCATCACCTCAGATGTTGCCAACACAGGACAAATCACAGTATGTCCGTTCTCTAAGCCATATGCTAACATATGCACCTTTCCATGATAGGAAAGGCACCCACTTGGCACATGGTCACTGGACCGGCTTCTAGGTTGTGTCCCTGGTGGCAACTAAGTATGGAATTAATTGTGTGCTTTGGCGAGCCTAATTGCCAGCCCACTGATCCAGCTGCATTTGATTGCAGGGATAACGCCGAGACTCTGAGAAAGATAAGGTGTGCCTCATGGCACATGCATGTTTAGGTGCGCGCCCTCCCTCATTTTTGCTATTGGATAGTGCCATGAGGTCATCACACACTTGCTGCGCATTGCGCCATTATGGCGCAATTACTGACTGAGCAAACAGCAAGGATCTTATTGTCCAATAAGATTGGGCAATTTGTATAAGCAACATCACACATACAGGGCCTGATGAGACCTTATAAAAAGTCGAAACTGGCTTGGTGGTTTCCCCACCAGTTACCCAGTGTGACAACCTTCACTAACTCATCACCACTCAGCATAGGCACCACCTTCAGTGGTGCTTAACTCACTAACAATTATAGCCTCACCTCTCTCTCCTCATTCCTTTCCCACTTGTTTCCCCAGGCATGCCCCTCCCAAGGAATTCACATGCTATGGATCAGCAACTTTAACCACCACCACCTGATGTGGGAAACAATAGAAAATTGCCACCACAACTCCTCTGAGGATGATATTCTGCCACTTCTTTGCCTTCTTGGCCACTATAACATGGATCTAGCACTTCCCCTGGGTC
The DNA here is from genome assembly GCA_017657295.1 of Termitomyces sp. DKA64. Taxonomy (NCBI): domain Eukaryota; kingdom Fungi; phylum Basidiomycota; class Agaricomycetes; order Agaricales; family Lyophyllaceae; genus Termitomyces; species Termitomyces sp. DKA64. The sequence goes on along the minus strand of JAGGAV010008202.1, from coordinate 8,367 downwards.
TCCCCACCCTTTGCACCCCTCAGGACCACTGAACCTGGCCTGACAATGTGTGGTGCAGGGATGACAATGCTGATTCAATCATCTCTTGCATGGTCACTCTATTCCTTTGTCCTTCTAACACTGACCACATGGCCATAGTCACAGTCATAGAATTTCCCATTCCCCATGCAACCCCTCCTCCCTCTTGTAACTTTTGCAAAGTTGACTGGAAAGACTTTGAAAACTCTCTCAAGGAGAAGCTCAATGCCTGCTCACCAACCAGGCATATTACTACAAAGGAGGACTTTGACTCCAAAGTCTTGATGCTGATGGTGTTAATACAGGAGGTCATTGGCAATGATAACATTGTTCCACTCAGATGGCCATGCCTATTCACCAAATGTTGGTGGTTGAAAGAGCTGATGGCTCTGAAGTGGGAGACAAATAAGCACTTAACCCTGCATACAAATACCATGACATCACTAACCACCCAGCCAAAATTGAAGCTGACCACCTCTCCAGGCTAATGGCTGATAACATTTGCAAAGCAAAAGAGGAGAACTGGGTGAAGTGGCTAGAAAATATTGACACTTGACAGATTTACATGGCCAATAACTAGATCATCAGGGAGCCCTCTGACACTTCATGTACTAGAGTCCCCAAACTCAAGACTGATCAAGATGGAATCAATGGATGGGCAATGATGAATGAGCAGAAAGCTGAGGTGCTAGCCAAGTCCTTATTCCCTCCTCCCCCTCCCCCCCTTGGCATATCCAAAACCACTTCCAAGCATCCAATTCTCCAAATGTGAGCACATATGGGCTGCTATTTCTTAGCTGGAACCACACAAGGCACTGGGTCCTGATGGGATCCCCAATGTGGTGCTGAAGAAATGTGTGGATACACTCATAAATCACCTATACTACATCTTTTAAGCTGTACTCAAGTTCAACATGTACCACTCCTCATGGCTGGTGTCCATCACTTTGTTTTTGCACAAGCCCAGCAAGCTGAGCTATAACATCACCAAGGCCTACAGGCTAATAGGACTTCTCAACACAGTTGGGAGGCTCCTATCTGCCATAGTTGCTGCTGACCTCTCCTTCCTAGCCAAGGAACACAACATGCTCCCCCCCACACAGTTTGGTGGAAGACCAGGCTGCAACACTACCAATGCAATGCACACCATTATTTTGAAGATCAAGGATGCCTGTCACTCTGGCCATGCAGTGGCAGCCCTATTCCTTGACATCCAAGGCACCTTTCCCAATACTGTCCCAGACTGTCTAATCCATAACATGTGCAAGTGCAGAGTCCCTGAGTGTTACATCCACCTGGCCTGACATATGCTCACAGGCCATAAGACAAGACTCAAATTTGATGATTCATCTCCAAGCTCTTTAATGTTCTCAACAGCACCACCCAGGGATGCCCCCTTGCCATGCTGTTTTACACATTCTACAACACCCTCCTCATCCACATCACATTTGAGCACTCCAAATCTGAGCCTGCCTCAGGCTTGGTGGATGATTCCATGTTCCTGGCAATGGCAAAAAACCCTTACCCAATGTCACACAATCCTAGATGACATGGTCCACCAAGCTGGGGGCAGCTTTGACTGGTCATTATCCCACTGCTCCCCCTTCAAACTCTTAAAACTGGCCCTGATGAACTTCCCCCATTCCCCCCTTGACATAATCCCTGATGGATCAGTCACCACCCAACATGTTGAAACTGTGACCACATACAAATACCTGGGCATCATCTTTGATCCCAAGCTCCACTGGTATGCCCATAGCCAGAAGGTTATAGCCTGTGTTGCCTGGTGGTTGCTCCAGGTCATGCACCTTTTGAGGGTCTTTGGAGGCATGCCCCCCCAACAAGTCAGCACTGATCTTAGCCAGGGATGCTTTCACAGCCATGCCAGCCACAGTCTACTGCAATGGCTCAGGCTTTCAAGACAACATCAGTGCATTCGCTGTCCTTTACATAGATGGTGTGGTGAAGCAGCACCTCTGTTACCACCTGGGCAGCAGCTCCCAACACACTGTATACAAAGCTGAGATAGTGGGTGTTGTCCTTGCCCTCCACTTACCAACTCTTCTCAAGCAAAACCTCCCTGCACATGCCCTCATAGGCAGTGACAGCCAAGCAATGCTCCATGCCCTTTCTAACCAACACTTCCACCCTGCATACTACCTCCTAGACCAGATTCACACAGCAGCAGAACAGCTGCACAAGAAGCAAGACCATATACTCCATGCTGTTAACCACTGTCAAGTCCTACAAGGTGACTCCAAATGGTCTAATGACACATGGAATGTGGTAGACCCCCACATTCATTGGGTCCCCAGCCACATGGGCTTCCACTCCAACAAATGTGCTGATGAGCTGGCCAAGCTTGCCTCCCAAGGTCACTCCAGCAACCCCAGCTCCCTCCCAGTTTTCCTGTGCAGGTGACCCCTCTCAGCAAGTATTAGCACAACAAGACAAGCTGCCCTGTCATTCCTCAGGTCCACCTGAAAGTCCAGATGGAAGAAATCCCCCAGGTACCACAAAATCCATGCAATTGACCAATCACTTCCTTCCAAGAAATATCTCCAGCTCACAGCACCACTCAACCAAAAAGACTCAGCCATCCTTACCCAGCTTCATACTCACCACATCCCTCTCAACCTATACCTGTTCAGGATCCAACACTCTGAAACCCCAGTGTGTCCACACCATGGCAACCTGCTAGTGGAGATGGTCTGCCATCTTTTGGTTGAATGCCAACAGTATCAATTCAAAAGGCACTTACACCTCTGTCACAAGCTTCACCATAAAGCTGAGTCTATTCCTTACCCACTATGCACCATTGCACCCTGCCCCCATTGCCAATTAGCCCACTGACTGTGGGCTCAGATGAGCTTCTCAAAACCAAACTTAAAACCTCTCTTATTTCTTTACATACTCTCATTTAATGTCAGAGCCAGTGCTTCCTCCCTCCCCCCCCCTCTCCTCTTCCCTTTATCTTCTTTGGGTCCTTTTGGGTTGGGAGCACTGCTGTGCTACTCAACCCCCTGCCCAAGCCAGAGGCACTCATGCACCTTGCACCCCAGTACATCTCATTTCAGCAGAGCCTAATAGGGGAGCATGGTCAAAAATGGCAAAGGAACACTGGCCCATTCATTCTCCATATATCCAGGGGGACATGGATTTGCATGGCTCTTGTAGTCCTTGGTAGTACCATGCAACATGATGCTGTGCATTGTGCACATAATAAACTGATTCTTTTTTATGAAAAAAGGCCTGTTGATGGCATATGTCCTCATACTATGATGCCTGTCTAATGTCACAGTTGTAAGGTAACTGAATGACAAGAAGAAATGAAAAACTAATAATAGACTGATCACATGCCTCATCCACAAAGGTTCTGGAAAGACCAAGAATGGAGGTTGCTAAGGTGTTGCTAGCAATGGTTGCTATGTCTGAAGTCTTGATTAGGTCCTAGATCCAAGGGCTAGATTCCATATGATTGGTCTTGTGATAGTCATGTCTGAATGGCTACATCTATCCAGACCATTAGGCTAGATTCCACATGATAAGTCATATGACTGGTAGGCAACATGCAAGGACAGAGTTCAGATGTTGAAGCCTCATGCTGTGGTTAGATCATATACTGCCCAAGATTAAATGAAGTAGGTGTCAGAAATGGTGCTTGGGTCTTACCATCCTCCCCTAGGCTGAAATTTTGACTGTCCTCAGTCAATCAAAGTCCTGTGATTGCTAAGATGGTCTGTGCACAAAGAAACAAAAGTATAAAAGTGGCTGGCAATTAGCTGGACTCCATCAAAATTCTCCACTACCTTTTCTTATCTTATTGACTTCTTTTATCTTTTTATCACTATGTCTTTGGATCTGGCCAACCAGCTTCAGAAGTGCACCATGGCTAAGGCCTTTCTTTTCTGGGTGGGCCAGATTCTTGGCACTGCTCAGAAACACTTGGAAACTGATCCTTGCTTAGTGGTGACTGCTATCTTCAAGACTTGGTTGCAGTGGTTCAGTACCACTGGAAGTGGGGTCAAGTGGCCTGAGCTGGAGAAAGTATGAGAGGTGCAAGGGCAAGGAGTGGATCTGGGAGTATGATATCCATTTCATAAGTCCCTTCTTCCTAATGTTATCAGAGATAGACTTTGAGAGGTTATAGTTAGATGACAATGAAAGACTCAGTTGTACTCTTGGTGAGTTGAACAAACTGATATTCAAATACCTAGATAACATTGAAAGTCTAGGTAATATAAGTATTGGTAAAGTAAAGTAATAAAGTAATGATATGCATCTCAGTCATACTGTTGGTGAGTTGCATGGACTGAGGTGCAATGAATGTAACAGAACAAATTTAACAGTGCAGAACTGAGCACACATGACCAGGGTATGTAGGCAAAGTGTGTCTATATCTCAACACTCCCACTTGTGTTGAGTTGAAGTCCCATGGCACTAGTGAATTTCCAAAAAAAAATGCTTGTCATGAGGTAATGCCTTCATGAAGGTATCTGCAACCATATCCTCTGTGGGAACATAGTGTACTGTGGCTTCTTTCTTTGCAACCAAGTCATCCCATAAATGATGATACTTCCTCTGAATGTGCTTAGTTCAAGAGCAATATTGAGCTTTCTTTGTGAGGATAATCACAGCCTGGTTGTTGCACATCAGATTTGATGGATTTTTTGGGTGTGACCAATGTCCTCAAAGAAGTTGTGAAACCATGCCAGATGTTGTCTGCTATAGCATAAAACAATATATTCTGATTCTGTGGAAGATAAGGCCACCATAGTTTGGTGTTTGCTAACCCATCTGATTGCACCACATATAGAGATGAAAATGTATCCTGACATTGGCCTAGAAGTGTTTGAATCTCTGGACCAGTCTGCATTGGAATACCCATGGAAGGACATGTCTAGACCAACATTATTTCCATTGAACATAATTTCCATGTTTGAAGTTGTGTTTATGTATTGCAGAATATGTTTAGTGGCAGTCCAGTGATGGTGTTTGGGATTCACACTGAAATGACCTAGAATGCCAACTGTGTAGGCAATGTTGGGCCTCATGCCCATCACAGCATACATCAGAGAACCTATGACACTAGAATATGATACTTTCTTTCCTCCAATGGTCATCTCAGTGACTTTCTTGTTATCTTTGGGGTTGTCAGCAGTAAGTCTGATGTTTGCTGCTATTAGCATCCATGTAGGTTTTGAATCTGACATTCCACAGCACTCAACCACAGTTTTGATGTACTAGTACTGTGATCACAATATGGTGCATACCTTCCCATTTCACTTAATCTGGATGCCTAGTATATATGATGTGGGTCCAAGATCTTGCATTTTGAAGGTTCCTGACAGCCTTTTTTTATGGTGTTCATAAAGGGCTGTGAGTTTGCTGCTAGAATAAAATTGTCAATGTAAACAACCAAAAAGCAGATCTTATTGCCTTGTTTGTACACATATAAGCAAGTTTCAACATTCAGTCTTGAGAAGCCTAGGCCTTAAAGCTTCTTGTCAAACATGAGATTCCATGTTTTCCCAGCTTGTTTAAGACCATACAGTAATTTTTTGAGCTGCCAGCAGTGTCCTGGAGGTATTTTAATATCCTCAGGTGGAGTTATGTACAATTCTATTCTCCAGCCCCCCATTCAGGTAAGCCATTGCCACATCCATTTGGTCAAGTTCCAGATTATATTTTGCAGCAAGCATGGGGACAATTCAAATGGATTTGAGGTTGGCTACTGGTGCCCATACTTCTTTGTAAATGATTCCCTTGATGTGGGAGAAACTGTGGGCTACAATGCATATTTTGTGGTGCTCAACTTGTCCATTTGCATCAAGCTTCACACAATAAACAAGTTTCAACATGATTGGTTTCATGCCATTGGGAGTTAGTACAATTTCAAACACATCATTGTCAATCAGACTTTGTAACTCCTTTTGCAGGGCAGATTTCCACTTATCTGCACCCAGTCCTTCAAAGGCTTCCTTTGCATTTCATGGAAGTGGGTGTTTGAATGGACCACTTTGTGATATACCTGTGAAGAGGGCTTCCTCTTTGTTATTGGCATCATCTTCCAATTCTGTTAGATCACTGAGCTCTGGGTCATCAGTGCAAGCTTGTATGTCAAGTAGAGTTTGATGGGTTTCTTTTGATGGTGTGTCCTCTGATTGACATGCATGTTTCTTGGCTCTATTCTCTTTTTTTTTGTTTCTCTTGAAGTTCAATGGCACAGTGATAATCAGCATTTCTGACAATGGTTTTTTGTGTGCATGTGCTGCATTCTCTTTGCACCACCAGCACACCTCCCACTGGTCCTGGATGTTTTGGAGCTTTGTTTGAGGTACATTTTCATTGCTCATTGTTTGTGTTGTGACTGACTCTATGGTGGCTGAAGTGCCTTTCAGATCCTTCTGGGTTGTTTGAGTGTCATGAGCAGAGGGTGAAGATGGAGCAGGGGGTGTACCAGTGTAAGTGACCTGTAATTCTCTTCTCCCACTGACCCTGAGCTGGGCTCAGTGACTAATTCCTCATCCAATTCATTGCCTGAAACTGTGACTGTGCATTGGCAATGGCTTTGTGAGGGTTGCATGAAGTCAAGCTCCCACTTGCACTCAGAGGGAGATTCTTTGTTGTGAGTGATCTTTACAGCTTCTGAGGACAATTCTTTGTCTTCATCAAAACATACATGTTGGCTGATAAATTCCCTTCTTGTCTTCATGTTGAGGAGCTTATATGCCTTCTTTCTGGTCATGTAGCCAATAAGAATTGCCTTTGTAGCCTTTTCAGAGAACTTTCCATTTTATTTGTTCTTTGGTATGAGGGCATATGCAATGGAACCAAATGGGTGATACCAGGATATGTCAACATTTCTATTGAATATGACTGTGTAAGGGGGTTTCCCTTTGAGTCCTGAAGCTGGAGGTTGACTGATGATTGTGGCAGCCATAAGCATGGCATTAGACCAGCATGGCTTGGGAAGTCTGGATTCTATAAGCATTGTGGTGGCTGTATTGACTAACACTTGGTTCATACATTCTGCTAATCTGTTTTGTTCAGGCATGTCAGGAGCTGTAGTGAGGTGCACTATGCCCACTTTTCCCAGCTCTTCTTGGAACTTCTTTCCAACATACTTGCCACCTCTGTCAGACTGGAAGAAATTGATAAAGTTCTCAGAAAGGTGAAGTTCCCTGATTTTGACACCTAGGCATGTTTTCATGTCATTTTTGAATTCACAAAACTTCTGTAATGCTTTTCTTTTCTTTTTCATGAAATAGACCCATGGTGTAATGGAGTGTCCATTACACCCTTATGCATTACTGTATAAATTGTTATATTATTATTCTCAATGTCTCATGGTAGCATCACATGATGCTACCTATAAAATACTATTTATGTACTTATGTAAGGCAGTGCCTTACTTCATACTTTGTAGACAGACTGATCAACTGGTTTTGTATTATAGAGTGTGAACTGTAAGCAGTGCATCTTGTAATGGAAATGTTATATTTTTTAACACAAATGAGCAGTTACTCATTTGCAAAGCAGAAGTCAAACTTCAGACAAAAGAAGTTCACTGCCACTTGTTGTGATCAGAACATTAAAAATTTCAATGTTCACCTGCCTCAATGGGCACCATGGTGACCATGGAGGATCAGGTGCTCAGACTGTGTCCTGAATCAGAGTTTGATGGAGCATTACTGAGTACTCCATATGAAATAGTGGATCTTGCCATGTCAACCCATGGCATGGGAGAGAAAGCAGTGTGATGCCAGGAGGGCCACCAACAGCTACTCCCATATAACTACCATATGATGATTGGACTGGCATCACCATTGAGGGCACAAGAGTGCTTTCCACTTGACTGTACCCAAAGGTAGAATTGAGTGACATAGTGCTGACAGTGGGCAGAGAGTACAACTCTTTGTATGTGCCTACAGCACTATGAATGGAAGGCTTAAAATCCTTCCCTGATGTTGTGGGAGGCCAGTCTGATGTTGAGACAGAACCAGCTAACAATGGAACAGAGTAATGATGAAGGACTGTGAAACTGTGAAACTGCAAAACAGAGGTAATAACCTCAGTGATTGGTAGAACACTAAATTGTATTAAGTATATACCTGCAAAACAGAGGTAATACTAGATACTGTAAGTAAGGAATATTGTAATAATTAACAGTACTTACACCTCAGTAATTGGTAGAACACTGAGGTGTCATGGAAACAATCAGATGAAAAACATACAAAATGTGACCATACAGTGGCTCAAAAAACTATCCCAATGTTTTATACTTTTTGAAAGATGACATTGGCATGAAGGATTGGAAGTATCTAAAATTTTGGTTAAATCATGTAA
>JAGGAV010008201.1:0-13384 GCA_017657295.1 Termitomyces sp. DKA64 | reverse complement strand
AGAACAATCAGGATGACACCCATGATGCTCTGGCCCAGGAAGGAAGACTCAACATTCAGAAACTGGAACCTTTCAATGGCCAAGACCCTTAGAAGTGGTGGACTTTCCTGACACAATGTCTCACCATGTTTCAAGCCAAGCCCATCACTTTTCAGCTTGAAAGCTCACAAGTAGCCTTTGCTGCCTTGTACCTGCAGGGCACCACCTTCAACGACTATATGGTGCTGCTCTGATTTGATCCTGGTAACCCAGTACTCTCCAACTAGCCCACCTTCACTCAGGAATTCTCTAGTAAGTTTGGAGTATTTGACACTATAGCAGAGGCAAAAGAAAATGTGTACAACCTCTAGATGCATGATAATGAACATTTCATGACCTTCATTATCTGGTTCAAATGGGAAGCTTATGAAACTGGCTGGAACTACAATGCCCTCTGGTTTGCCCTTCACTACATGCTCCTACAATGGATCAAGGATGTTCTCTGCCTTGCCCCCAAGCAGCCCACATATGATGGCTACAAAGCACTCATTACACAGATTGACCAGTGTTATTGGGAGGACCAGAGTGAACACCAAGGTCTGTGGAGCAACTGAAACACCTCCAGCAACCCTGGTTAGCAAGCTGAAGCAAGCAACAACAACCAGACCTCCACTCTCATGACACCTGCTAACTCTGCACCCTGCATGCCCTCCAGACAAGGTCTGCCCACTGCAAACTGCTCCCCCAGACCCTGCCCTACTGCCCAGCTCAATACTGCCAACCCCTACAAGGCCCCAAACTCTCCAAACCCTGACTCAGTGACCCTCCAGATCCCAACAATAGCCTGGACCCTCTTTGATCAGGAGACCCTGGGCACCAGCCAGATCAAAAGCAGACCCTGGATTGTTGTTCCAGTGGAGACACAGGAGCAGTGACAGAAGGAGGGAGCATGCATTATATGCAGTGAGCAGGGCCACTTCATGAATGATTGCCTTAAATACCAGGTTATGGGATGTGCCATCTGGACCATTGACAGGGATGACTGCAAGTACCATTTCACAGAAAACAACCCTGTGGGTTAAACCCTAAAGGCACTACACATTGTGAATTGGACTTCTATGTTCTCTCTGCCCTGGCTAAAATTCCTCTACACAATGGCAATCTCTCCTAGACACCCTCTCAGTAAATTACCCCTCACCCCCCACCCACTCCCTCAACCTCTGCACCACCATCCCATTTTTCTGCAGCTCCACATCCTCAGGCTCCCTTAACTCCAGACCACTAGCCCTGACCTTTTTATTTTTTCCTGGAGAGCTTCTAGGTTGGGAAGCCATCACACTTTGATTTTGATTCTCATGCCACCCCAACTCTGGAGATCTTCCCACATCTCAAAGGGTCTTGACACTAAAGGGGGGGTGATGTCACAACCTATCCCCAGACCCCTGCCTCACCTCTGGACTTTGCCAAGCCAAGCCCAGCAAGCCCCAGAGCACATCCCCATCCTCCCCCAACCTCTACAATACTCCCCTACCCTTTGTGCCCACTCTGGCAACCCCTGATGCTTCTCTGGAGATCCCCAATGCTTCTCTGGTGTCAGGTTCTGCTGACCTGGGGGCTCAGCTACACTGGGCAAGTCCCTTACTAGGCAGACACAACATCTACACTTATGATCTCTAGCTCCAGTGAGCTCCAAAAGAGTGAAATGGGGGTGGGCAAAGGTGGTAACAGTAGTCCAAGGAGGTTCAGGGCACTCCAGTAGGGTATATGGAGGAGTGGGAGTGACAGACAAGTAGGGGATGAGTACAGTATAGAGCTCCAGAGATGAGATATCAAGGGCTCAGTTGACTCAGAGTTGGATTCCAAGTTGAGGGTGTGGGGTTCTGGAGATTTATGGAGTGTTGAAATAGAGTTGAGATAATGAAGATGAACATAACTAGGATTCAAGGCAAGGTGAGAGACTGAAGAAAACAAGATGAGACAAGACTTGAGAAATGGACAAGAGACTTGAGATGAAAATGGAAACTGATAAGATCAAGACTGATAAGAGTGAGAAAGATGAGATCAGGAAATGATAAGATTTAACAAGATGATATGGAACAAGGAGATGGAGACATGAGGAACATAACAAACACAAGAACATAGGTAATATCAAGACTATCCTAACTATTGCTACTTTACAGCTTAAGTACCTGTGGGGGGAACTCCTCTGGGACTGCAGGTCTGAGGTCAGATTGTGTGAGCAGGTCTCAGGTACAGTTGTTTGGGGCATCCCAAGACTGGCTAGCCAGGTGTTGGTATTGTCTTGATACATAACTATGATGCATGCCAGGGGAGGGTGGAGTTACCTGGACACTGAGAGGAGGCTGGGGAGATCACAGAGAATGCTGGAGAAGCATTGGGAGTTTCTGGAGAAGCATTGGGAGTTGCCAGAGCAGGTGCTAGAGGTAGGGGAGTGTTATAGGGGTTGGAGAATGAGGGAGATGTGTTCCAGGCTTGCTGGGATGGCTTGGGAGAGGTCTGGGGTAAGGTGGAGGTCCAGGGATGGGTTGTGGCATTACCCCCCCTTCAGTGTTGAGACCCTTCAAGGTGTGGGGACATTTCTGATGATCTGCAGTGCCATGGGAATTGAACTTGAAGTGTGGTTTCTTCTTCAACTAGAAGCGCCCCAGAGAAAAATAAAAGAGGCCCTGACATGTCCAGTATATTACAGTTACTTCCTCATGTCCCCCCTCACTATGCCCACTTCCTCCTCATCATCTCTGACCCTGCCTGCCTCCAATGAAAATGCCATTGATGTCTGGGCAGCCTATGAGGAGTATTGGGCAGAGTATGACTGGCAGCAGAATCAGCATAGGGTGGATGCAATGTACTGCCACTGTGAGTATCCCTGCTTTGGAAATGAATATTGCTGACTCTTCCACCAGAATTGTCCCTTGCCATAGCCAGACCTCCTGGGCTTCCTTCCCTAGCAAGGAGTTTGGGGCAGCCCCTCCAATCAGCCCCAGGCCCTTTGACTTGTGCCCCCAGGGTTGTGCTGGAGCTGGGCATGGCACAGGTCATCCCTGAGGCTTAGCAGGTTGTGCAGTCAGAGGTGACCATGAAGCATTTTGTGGAGGCTGTAGGGAAGATCTGGGGGCCCCCTACTCTAGAGTGGTGTCAGGCAGAGGTGCTGGTAAGTTCCTCTATGGTGTTGGTTCCTGTTCTGGCTAACCCACCCACTAGTGTGCAACTTGCACTCATCAAGGAGAGGCCTGCAAATTTGAGGAGCTAACATTAAGCTCTCATAGGGACATGGCAGTTTGCCTTCTGTGCTGTGCAAGGCATGAGAAGTGTTCTATCTTGTGGGATTGGTGGGTGGCTTGTATAGCTGTGGAACAAGGATGGGAGGCAAGTTGGGTGGCTGAAAGACTGGATGCAGTGAGGCAGGTTGTCAGGGCAGGGAGGGGGGTTGTTGCAGATGGGACCATCAGTTTTGGAGGGTGAGGAGAGTGAAAGGCAACCCATGGGGAAGGTGAGTCTGCCCCAGGGAGGATGCAGGGAGGTAGGCCCATTGGCATGGATTAAGAGTAAATAGAGAGCATTCCCACCCCCAGAGGCCAGGCCAAGCAAGAGGCCCTGGGAGGAGGTTGTGATGGCAAGCCCTTCCAGTTTGCACATTTACTCACTAGGGTCAGGGGCACTTGTGGGGCTGTCTGAGAACCCTAGCCTGCACAGGAGAATAGCAGAACTTGAGGGACACCTGGTGGCACAGGGGGAAGAGCTCCAGGAGTTATGGAAGGAGCTGGTGGAGACATGGTGGGATAGGGACACAGCTTGGCAGAATTGCAAGTCCATGCTGCAGGAGGCAGGGAAGTGGGGTATCAAGGCCCAGGGGCTCTAGGAGTGCCTGGAGCAACTGGAGGCCTGTGCAGAGGGGAGTGCAGCAGTGGAGCAGTGGGTGGGTCTGGAGTTGCAGGTGGCCTGGGCAGAGATGGAGGTGGGGAGGCATTGGGAGGGGTGGCCAGCCAATGAGGTGGCCATGGAGCAGGGGAGGGTCTTACATGAGTATCTTCACCCAGACTACCTTTATTACTAACCTTGAATCTCCTTAGGCTGGGTCCATGACTACCAAATCCTTCTAGATGGGGCAACAGCAGCCTTTGTGTCAGTGCAGGATGGTGTGTGGAGGATGTTGGGGGACCTTCTGCTGGAGTTTAAACAGGGGTTGGGGCAGATGGAGTGACTGTTGGTGGGTCATTGCTGGCAAAATTTAGTGGACCCTGGGTCTTGGTGAGAGGTGACAATCAATGTGGGGGAGGACCTGCCAAGGCACAAGGAGTTGTTAGCCATGGTGGTGGCTCAAATGGAGTTGGATGTGGCAATAGCAGGGATGGAGAGGGGATTTCCAGAGGATGGGTGAGGGGGCAGTGTTTTCAGGGCTGAAGCAGTCTTGTTGGACTTCTTGTTTGCCATATTGTACTTGTTATATATAATGTATTTTGTAGCACTGTAAATAACAACTTCTTGCTATTCTTTGGTGTGATTTTTTAGCTTGTGTAAAGAAAAGAAGTGAGAGGGAGGACATAATTAGTACTGGTGGTAGTTAAATCTCTGCTGAATCCAGAGGTGGGGGTTATGCCCACTGAGGCCATCTGTTCATGCTGGTTCTAAGGGTCCCAGAGCTTGGTGGGGTGTTGCCAGTAGAAGTCTCAAAGCTTGGCAGGGGCTCTGGAGAGGTTCTTTTGGGGTTTCTAGGTGTTATCCTTGGGTCCATAGCATTTCCAGCAGACTAGGTACTGGAGTTGTCCATGGATGAGGTAGGAGTCAAGGATGTGGTCAACCTCATAGTGGTACTCATCCTTGACCTTGACAGGTGAGGGTTGGCTTGGGCATTGGCTGAGGAAAGGGTCCAGATTGTACTTCTCAAGGAGGTGGACATAGAAGATGAGGTGGAGGCCCTTCAGTCCTGGAGGTAGGTTGAGCTTGTAGGCATGAGTCAAGACCTTCCAGAGGATCTTGAAGAGACCCAGTTGTTTGTGGTTGAGCTTTACTGAGGGTCTCCAGGTCTTAAGATTGCATTAGTTGAGCCAGACAAGGATGCTGGAGACCCAGTTGGGGGTTGTTTTATGTCAAGTGTCAGTGTGCTTGGAGTAAGCTTGGTTGGTGGTGTCAATCTTGTCCCAGAGGAATTGGTGAAGGGACTGGAGGTCTTTGGCAACTTTGTGGACAACATGCAAGGGGATGTTCTTGAGGGACAGGGTGAGCTGGGAGTTGTAACCCTTGTTGGCATAAAATAGGGAGACCCTGGTGGTGGAGTGGGGGGTGTTGTTGTAAGTAAACTTGGCTAGGAGTAGTTCTGCATGCCAGTTGTTCTGTAAATAATTAACACAAAGGCAGAAGTACTGCTCTAAGGTCTGGTTTACTCATTCTGTTTATCTGTTGGTTTCTGGGTGATAGGCAGTCAATAGATTGGTCTTGATTTCAAGTGCCTTGCATAGGGATTGCCAGAATCTGGAGATGAACAAGGGGCCATGGTCAGAGACTATGTTGTCCAGGAGTCCATGTTTGGAGAAGATGTGTTCAAGGAATAATTTGGCAAACTCCAGGGCATTGTTGGTGGTGTGGCAGGGAATGAATAAGGCTTGCTTGGTGAGTTAGCAAACCATGACAAGGATGGCATCAAAGCCCTTGGATTTGGGGAGTTTGACAATATAGTCCATCAAGATCAAGGAACATGGGTGGTGGCTGGCAGGGAGGGGCTTAAGCAGACCATATGGGCAATGTTGGGGGACCTTGGCTCAGAGACATGGTTTGCAGACTTGTATGTACCAGGTGACATCTTTCTTCATTCCTGGCCAAAAGTAAGTCTGGGAAATCAGTTGGAGGGTCTTATACATTCCCAGGTGTCCCCAGAGCTTGTAGTCATGGTGCTGCTAGAGAATGTCATGGCAGATGGACTTAGGGTTCAGAGCATATATTTGGCCATCCTGGAGCAGAAGTTAGTGGTCCAGAAACAGTATAAAGGTGGGGTCAGGGTGTGGGGCATCAGCAGAGCTATTCTGGGGGTTGTGTTGGGTGAAGTAGGCATCTAGAGGGGCATTTTGGATTTGATGGAGAATCCCTTCTTCATTCATAATTAGTATGGCATGAAGATGTTCAGGAGGGATTACCATGCAGTGGTTGAAAGTGTTCTGTTCAGCCTCAAATGACTTCTTTGGGTAGATGTCCAGCCTTTGGGTAAGGGCATTGGGTTTTGCTCCAAGTCATCCTGGGTGATAGTGGATGGTGAAGTTGTACTTGGACAGTGTTTCCAACCAGCAGGCTTATTGTTGACTGAGTTGCTTGGTGGTTGTGAAGTACTGTAGGTTGTTGTGGTTCCAGTAGACTTGTATACAGTGCAGGGTTCCCTTGAGGTAGGCCCTCCACTGCCAGAAGGCTTTGATGATCATGAGGAGCTCCTTGTCATATATGTCATAATTGAGCTCCATGAGGATCATCAAGTGGGTGTAGAAGGCAATGGGGTGGAGGTCCTTGCTATTGGAACCCATTTGCAAGAGTATTCTGACAATGGCATAATTGGAGGCATTGCATTTGAGTATGATGGGGAGAGCAGGGTCAAAGCAATGGAGGATTGGGGTGGAGGTGAAGGCCTTCTTCAGGAGAGTGAACACACTTTGGCACTTACTGTCCCAGTCCCAGGGGTGTCCTTCTGAGTAAGTCAATTGAGGGGTTTTGTGATGCTAGAGTAGTTATTGATGAACTGGCAGTAGAAATTAGCAAAACCCAAAAAGGACTGTATCTCCTTAATGTTCCAGGGTGAGGGCCAATTGAGGATGGCCTCTACCTTTGCTGAGTCCATTTGTATGCTGTCTGGAGTGACAATAACTCCTAAATACTCAACCTTGGTGATGTGGAAGGAGCACTTCTCAAGTTTGGTGTGGAGGTGGTATTCCCAGAGTTGTTCTAGGACACATCAGACATGACCCCAATGTTCTTCCAGGGAGTTCAAGTAGATGAGGATGTCAACCAAATACACAATATCAAAGACATTGTTCATGTTGTGGAAGATATTGTTCATGAAGTACTGGAAGGTAGTGGAGGAGTTTATCATACTAAAGGACATCACAAGATACTTGAAGAGGCCATAGTGGGTGCAGAAGGTGGTCTTCCATTCATGTCACAGAGTGATCCAGACATTGTTGTAGCTGGACTGGAGGTCTATCTTGGTGTAGACCTTGGCACTGTGAAGACAGTCAACAAGGTCACTGATCAGGAAAAGGGGATACCAGTTCTTTTTGGTGACTTTGTTAAGTCCCTAGTAGTTCACACAAAGACAGAGAGAGCCATCCTTCTTCTTGGCAAAAAGGATAGGGGCTCTGGTGGCAGAGTTCAAGGGTTGGATGAAACCCTTTCTGAGCATGTCATCAAGATAGTCTTTGAGAGCCCAGAGTTTAATTTCTGACATGTTGTAGATCTTGCTGAAAGAGGGGGAGGTGCCATCTTCAAGATTGATTGTGTGGTCATAGGATCAGTGCAGGGGAAGTTCCTTCATGCTTCCTTTAAAGAATATATCAGCAAATTCATGGTACTCTGGAGGAACTACTTTGCATAATATTTGTTCCTCTGTCTTCAGAGTCTCAGATGAGGTGGTGCTGGCACAGATATGTTCTTCTGGGAGTGTTGGGGTGACCTGGAGTTGGTAGGCAGGGGTGCTGTCCTGTAAGATCCATGCAAAAGGAATGGCACTGATGATTTTGATGTCAAGGGCTTCTAGATTGATGGTGTCAGGCATCAGAGGTGTAGTGGTGGAGTCTGGGGTTGCCAGGGGTCAAGTGGGGTAGTTTGGGCCCTTATACCAGTTGTGGGGAATGTTGGGGAAAAGCTGTCACAGTATGCCTGCAGGAGTTTAGGGCAGGGGTGCTTCTTCCTCCTCTCTGGGGTTATCCTTAGGCAAGGTGAGGGTTCTGGTGGCTTTGGTGCTGCTGGGGGCCAAATCAGAGTCATTGGGGTTGTGGGAGGAGTAGGGGTGGAAAGTGATGGTGGCTGCTAGGCAGGCTTCAAGGCCAGGGAACTGCATGGTGAGGTCCTTCCAGTTGATGTTGGGGTTGACATCATGCAGCCAAGGGAGTCCAAGCACAATTGGGGTCACCTCCAGAAGTTGGGTTACAAGGAGGTGGGTCAAGAACTGCAGTCTATTATCAAGGGTGAGAGAGCTGGGGTGGAATTTGGTGATACCAGAGGTGGCAGATCTTCCATTGAACAGCTGTAGCTTCAAAGGCATGTCAAGGGATTCATGGGGGAGGTTGAGCTGATTGCTGACAAAGGTTCTGGAGGCTCCACTGTTGACAAGGGCAGGGAGAACAGTGGGGGAGTTGTCAAGGTGGGTGTTAATGATGAATGATCATGTGGATCATGAGTGGAGCTGCAGAGGAGTTTGTGGAATGTTGGGGGTGACTTTTGAGACATTGTGGGTGGGAGGAATGTTGAAGGAAATGGGTCCCAGGTCAGGCAAGTTGTCCCAATTGAGGCAGAGAGTGAGACTTGGCCAGTTGATATGAGAGTTGGTTGCTCAGAGCCAGGAAGACCCAAGGATAAGGGGGGTGGAGGCATGCAACTTCATGACCAATAGCTGGAGGTCTTGCTGTTGCCCATTGGCAAAAGTGATCCTTGTCTCTATATAGTGAGTGATGTTGCCAGCAGAGGTTGGATTGCCATTGAAGAGTTTTAGGGGGATCAGAAGGGGAAGTTGCCAGGGAGGTTGTGGAGCAAGTGCTGCCAGGGATTCATTGATGAAGTTGTCTGTTGTGCTGCTGTCAATCAGGGTGGGTACAGAGTCAGGGAAGAAGGGGAGGGTGGTGCAGAGGAGGAGGTTGTGGGCAGAGTGTGAGGGAAGGTGTGCCAGGAGGGTGTCTGGAGCAATTACCATTGCACAGAGGAAAGTAGCCAGGGTGGAGAAGACATCAGAGTCTGATCCACAATTTAGTGTATCTTCAGAACCTAAACTGCTGGGTCATTTTCTGTAAACTGATAGTTACAGTCTTCCTCATTGATGGTTTGGATGGCAGATCCCATCACCTGGCATTTAGGGCAATTATTGATGGAATGGCCCTGCTCACCACACAGAATACAAGCTCCTTCCTTCCATTAATGTGTCTGGGTTTCTGCCAAGACATGTGGGGTCTAGGGGATTGTCTGGGTCCAGGGAATTGTCAGATCTAGGGTTCAGAGGGTCCAGGGCATTGCAGAGATTGGCAGTGTTATGCTAGGTGGGGAGTCAAGGTCCAGGGGATTGAGTGGTATTAGCCAGGCCTCATCCAGGGGAGAACTGGGGTGCAGAGTTAGCAGGCATCATGGGGGCAATGGTTTAGGGGTTGTTGGTTGCTCCAGGCTGCCAACTGGGGTTGCTAGAGGTGTTCCAGTTGTTCCACAGGCCTTGGTTTTCACTCCAGTCTTCCCAATAGCACTGATCAATCTGGGTGATGAGTGCCTTGTATCTATCATATGTGGGCTGCTTGGGTGCAAGGTGGAGGATGTCCTTAATCTGTTATGAGAGAGCTTGACAAAGGGTGAATTGGACGGTGTTACAGTTCCATCCCATTTCATAGGCTTCCTGCTCAAACTGGATAATAAAGGTCATGAACTGTTTGTTGTCATGCATTTGGAGGTTGTACAAGTTTTCTTCTGCCTCTGCTACAGTGTCAAATACTCCAAACTTACTGGAGAACTCCTGTGTGAAGGTGGGCCAATTGGAGAGTACCATGTTGTTGGGGTCAAACTGGAGCAGTGTACTGTGTAATAGTCAAAGGCAATGCTCTGCAAGTAGGAGGTGGCAAAGGCCACTTGTGAGCTCTCAAGCTGCAAAGTGATGGGCTTAGCTTGGAACATTGTAAGACAATGTATTAAGAATGTCTGCCATTTCTGGGGCTCTTGGCCATTGAAAGGTTCTGGTTTCTGAATGTCAAGCTTCCTTTCCCAGGCCAGTGTGTTGTGTGTGCTGTTCTGGGCATTTTGGGTTTGGGGCAGGGTTTGGCATTGTAGTAATAGTAATAGTTGTTTCTGCCTCTATGCTGAGGGGGAAAGTTGTCTATGGCCAGGCTTTATCCACCAGGAGGCCTATCATTGGGAGGCTCATTGCCAAGGTTTGGGCTAGTATTGCTCAGGAGAGGTCCTGGGGCCCAGTGAGGAGGAGGGAGTCCTCTGGGGGTTGGTGGCCCAAAATTGTTGGCATCAGTGAGGTGGTTAGGCAAGGGAATGGGCAGGGGTCATGGCAGCACAGGGGGAGGAGCTGCTCTAGGGGCTCTGGGGCCAAGAGGCTGTTGGAGGGGAGGCAGGGAGTTATTATGGAGGGGCAGAGCATATCCTCAGGAGGGGTGGAGGTCAACATAGAAGGGTTGATCTCTGGGGAGCTTGGGAGCTCCTTCTTGAGGGACAGGTCCCTGCTGGGGTTCTCTGGCTTGTTGATGTAAGAGAGGATGTGGATGGAAGTGAGGTCATTGTTGGGGGGAAGGGGGTGGGGAAGTTTCTGGATGGAGTGTTCAGGCTTGGTGGGCTGGTTCCAGGTGCAGAAGGCACTGAGCATGGAGTTGGCCCAGGGGTGAGTGGAGAGGGCCAGGGTGTGAGTGGCAGGCTAGTTGAATAACCCTCTGGCAGGGTTGAGGGATCTCAGAATATTGGATGTGGCATTGAACTCTTTCTATTGGCAAGGAATGGGGGCCAGAGCATCAGCTTGAGCTCTAGTGGGTTCTTCCTGTTGCACATAGAAGGAGTGGGTGGGGTCCAAGGGGTCTTCAAAATGGTGGAGGTTTGAGCTGGTATGGATCTCATCAACTAGGGCATGGAGTTCTTCCTGGAGACTGGCATCAATCCTGAGGGTACTCCTGACATTCTTGAGGAGAGTGCCTTGCTGATAGCACTCATAAAAGTCTAGGAGGCAATCTGCCCAGGTCTTCAGTGTTCCAGAGATGTTTTGATGTCCCAGGCTGATGAGGAGGGCTTTTGCCCTTTTTACGAATTTGGCAGAAGCTGGGTGGAGAGAGTGGAGGACCTCATTGCATTGTTGGATGTAGGCTTCAACTCTTTGCTGCCTAGGAGAGGGTGGGGCTTGGATGGGGGGAGTAGCAGAAGGTTGAGGCCAAGGGGGAAAGTAACTGTCAAATTGTTCTGGAGGGACCAGGGCTACAGCAGAGACAGGGTAGGCATAGTAGGGCCTAGGGGGAAAAGCTAAGAGTACTGGGGCCATGGGTGCCCAAGGGGCCAACAGGATGTCAGGCTGTAGGCAGGAGTAGGTCCCTTCAATGGGGTACAATGAGGGGCTGTGCCAGTCTGGAGGTGGGCCCTGACTAATGGATGGGCTGTAGGGGGTGGGATTTGGTTCCAGGGCCCAGTACTGTGGAGTGGCTGTGACATAGTGGTTGGGTACTGGCCTACTATAATAGTCAGTTAGGTAGCTAGTAGGCAGGTATGTGAGATTGTAATTAGACATCAGGAATGGGGTAATGGGAGAGTCTTGATATTATGTCAGATTCCACTGACCTAGAGGCTCAGCTACACTAGGTGAGTCCCTTACTAAGCAGACACAACATCTACACTCATAATCCCTAGCTTCAGTAAGCTCCACAAGAGTGAAACAAGGGTGGGCAAAGGTGGTAATAGTAGTCTAGAGAGGTCCAGGGTACTCTCATAGGCTATACAGAGGAGCAGGAGTGATGGATGAGTAGGGGATGAGTGTGATACAGAGCTCCATAGATGAGATATCAAGAGCTTGGTTGACTTGGAGTTGGATTCCAAGTTGAGGGTGCAGGGTTCTGGAGATTTACGGAGTGTTAAAATAGAGTTGAGATAATGAAGATGAATATAACCAGGAGTCAAGGCAAGGTGAGAAACTGGAGAAAATGAGATGAGACAAGACTTAAGAAACAGACAAGAGACTTGAAACAAAAATGGAAACTGATAAGATCAAGACTGATAAGAGTGAGAAAGATGAAATTGGAAAATGATAAGATTCAATAAGATGATACAAAACAAGGAGACAGAGACATAAGGGATGTAGCAAACATGAAAATGTAGGTAATATCAAGACTACCCTAAATATTACTACTCTATGGCTTAAGTACCTGTGGGGGGAACTCCTCTGGGACTGCAGGTCTGAGGTTGAATTATGCAGGCAGGTCTTGGATATGGTTGTTTGGGGCTGTCACAACCTGTTCCTGGATCTCCACTTCACTCTGGACCTCTCCCAAACCAGCCTAGTAAGCCCAGAACATATCCCCCCTCACCTCCCAACCTCTATGACACTTTCCTACCCCCAGCACCTACTCTGGCAACTTCCAAGGCTTCTCTAGAAAACCTCAACACTTCTCTGGCAGTCCCTGTGATCCCCTTAGCATCTTCTCAGTGTCTGACTCCACCCTTTCCCAGCATGCATCACAGTTATGTATCAAGACAATACTGCCACCTAACTAGCCAGTCTCAGGATGCCTCAAACAACTGTATCTGAGACCCACCTGCATAATCCAACCTCAGACCCACAGTCCTGGAGGAGTTCTCCCACAGGTACTTAAGCCATAGTGTAGTAATAGTTAGGTAGTCTTGATATTACCTATGTTATCATGTTTGTTATGTCTCTTGTGTCTCTGTCTCCTTGTTCCATATTGTTTCATTGAATCTTGTCATTTTCTGATTGCATCTGTCTCAATCTTATCAGTCTTAATCTCATCAGTTTCCATTTTTGTCTCCTGTCTCTTGTTTGTTTCCTTTGTCTTGTCTCATTTTCTTCTATCTCTCACCTTGTCTTGACCTCCCCAGTAAACCTCACAGCTACTGCTGTTCTCTGTTGAAGCCCCTTCTACCCAGAACCCTCTAAAATCCCCTGTACTCATAACTTGGACCTGCCAAGTTCTTGTTAACCACTCTGGAGCTCTGTACTATGCTTATTCCCCACTTGCCCATCACTCTGCTCTTCTGTATAACCTACCAGAGCATCCTGGACCTCTCTGGACCACCACTATCATCTTCACCCACTCTGTTTTACTCTTCTAGAGCTCACCAAAGCCAGGGATTGTAAGTGTAGACATTGTGTCTGCCTAGTAAGGACTTGCCTAGTGTAGCCAAGCCTCTGAGTCAGTAGAACCTGACATAATATCAAGACTCTCCCCTTGCACTGTTCCCAATGTCTAACTACAGTCCTGTGTATCTGCCTACTAGTTATCTAACTGACTATTGTAGTAGGCCAGTACCCAACCCCTACTACTCTCCATTCTATCCAATACCTGACTGCTACATCACAGCCACTCTGTGATACTGGGCCCCAGAACCAAATCCTGCCCCCTATAGCCCATCTGTTAGCCAGGGCCCACCTCTAGACTGGCACTGCCTCTCACTATACCCTGTTGAAGGAACCTACCCCCACCTACAGCCCAACACCCTG
>JAGGAV010008200.1:0-13392 GCA_017657295.1 Termitomyces sp. DKA64 | reverse complement strand
GGTGTGAGTAGGGATGAAATGTGCTTGCTTGCTACAGAGGTCCACCACTACCATGATGGCATTGTAACCATGGGTATCAGAGAGTTCTACAATGAAGTTCACCAAGGCAATGCTCCATTGTTCTGCAGGGATAGGCAGGGGGTGCAGCTGGCTAGAGGGAAGGCAGTATTGGGGCTTGGTCTAGAGACAGAGATCACATGTACCAGTGTAGGATCCAATATACTGGGACATCTGGGGCCACCAATAGTTCCAGGATACTAGCTCTAGCATTTCCCAGTGGCTGGGGTGTCCTGCAATCTGGGAGTTGTAGTGTTGCTTTACAATCCTCTGGCAGAGCTCTGGGTCATTGGGCATGTAGATACAATTCTAGAAGGTCAGGAGTCTGTCATGGAGGGCCCATCTGTTTGCACAGACTGACTTGACACTTGTGGTACATCTGGACTTGAGCACCCTGGCTGCCTGAGCAACAAGTTCCTCCTGCAGACTGTTCTGGTTCCCCCACCTGATGTCCCAAAGGACCTCCACCTCCACCCCCTGAATGGCTAGGCCTTCCATGGCTTGGATGGTGAACAACTTGGTTCAGAGGAGCACAATGTTACTGTTGTCATCTCAAGCTTATTGACCATCCAGAAATACTCAAGGTTCTTGTGATCTATCCATACTTTGAACTTATGCCATGCATCCTCCAGGAAATGCCACCACTCCTCAAAGGACTGGATGATGGCCAGCATCTCTTTGTCATGGATTTTGTAGTTGCACTCAACCATGTTCAGACTCTTTGAGTAGAAGGCCACCAGGTGCCACTTTCCATCCTCCTGGAATTGTTGCAACAGAACAGCTCAAGTGGCAAAGTCAGAGCTGTCAGCTTCCACCCAGAAGGGGGAGTTGTCATTTGGGAAAGGGAGGACAGGTTCAGAGGTGATGGTGTGTTTGAGATTGTCAAAGTTGTCTTCTTTGGGGGCTGCCATCTCCAGGCAGCATCCTTGGCAGTGAGGCCAAACAGCAGTTGGGCATGATAGAAGAAATCCTGGATAAACCTCCAGTAAAAGTTAGTGAAACCTAGGAAGGCCTGCACTTCCTTCTTGTTCTTGGGCTCCAGCCACTCTGTGACACCTACCACCTTCACTGGGTCCATCTCTGTAGCTCCATGCAAGATGATCAGCCCAAGGTACTCAATCTAGGTTTGCTCAAACTTACACTTCTCTGGTTTGAGATAGAGTTGGTGAAGGCAGAGACATTTCAAGACAATGCATGGAACCTGGCAGTGCTCCTCTAGCATTTTAGTGTAAATGAGGGTGTTGTTGAGGTATATGCACACTATGCCTTCAGCTATCAGGTCCTGGAAGATGTTATTCATCATTGTCTGAAAGGTAGCAGAGCTGTTGGTGAGTCCAAAGAACATGATGAGAGGTTTGAATAATCCCTGGTTGGTCTGGAAGGCAGCCTTCCACTTGTCTCCCTCATGGATCTGTACATTGTTGTAGCTCCACTGGATGTCCAATTTAGTGAAGTACCATGCACCCCAGAGATTGTTGATGAGCTTGGAGATGAGAGGGAGGGGGTATGCTTTGTCTGGAGACTCTGGGTTGCACAAGTTGCAAAACTCCCCTGACAGATCCTTCTCCAGGGCCCTGCCACCACTCTGGTTGTCCTCATAGAGGGCCTCTCTATGAGGGAATGCCTAGGGCAGGGGGTCCAGAAGATCTAGATCTGCAAAGGGAAGATGACCCACATGGCAAGCCCAAATGGCCATGTGCTCCTAAGCCTCAGCCCAGCACTGTTCCTTGACCTTGGTATTTGTATGTCTGGAGGGGAGTACTGAGGTTCTTTTGTCTTAGGGTCATCAATATTGAGGGAAGCTTTTTCATTTTCTATCAACAGACAAGTGAACTGGTTAGTACTTGGTGACAGAGGCATATATCTCATCTGCCACTTGACTAAAAATCCTCCTCTGAACCTGGGAGGGGGGCACAAGCACTACTCTCCTCCAGGGCCAACTCTGGTGCCAGCTTGTCCAGAGAGGGATCTCTGGCAGCATCCTTCATGGCCAACAGCTGCAGGAGGAGCCCCTCCTGCTCTGCTGTTGAGAGGTAACATACCTTGAGACCCAATAGGCAGTGCTGCACAAAGTGCCTGGGTTTCTGACATCTCTGGCACAGTAGCAGTGTGGAGTGGTATTGTTAGGTGGTGTTGACATCCATGGGGATGCCTGGTAGTAAGGGTCACAGTGTGGGTAACCCTGGCAGTGAGGGTCATGGGGCAGAGGTGGCCAGAGCAAAGGTGGGTGCTAGAAGTGCAGGGGCTGGGTACTGGAGAGTGGAGACAGGAGCAGAGCAGTGAGTCAAGTGCATACAGCATAGCTCCTGACAAATCTTCATGAGCTGCCACTGATCCTGGGCCACCTTATACCAGGAGGCAATCTGCTCATTGTCCAGGTGGCCCTTGGCAAGGTTGTCAATGTGTTCCAACAGTATAGGGTGCAAGCCATCCTGGAATGTGAGGCACAGTTGGAGGCTGTTGGAGTAGGCTGCTTGCTTGACTAGTGCCTAGAAAGAGTTGATATACTCATCTAGCATCTGTTTCCCTTACTCATACTGTTCCTGGTTATGCAGTGCTAAGGCAGCAGTTTTGGCAGGGTCAATCAGAAAGAACTCTGCCCAGAAGTCCTTTTTGAAGGCAGCCCAATCTGCAAAACTCCCAACACCTCTAGGGCATTGAAACACCCATGGCATGTAGGTGGAGGCATGTCCCATCTTCATGTATGACAAAACCCAGGCTATTTTCAGCAGATTGGAATCAGAAGTGTTCCTACTGAGATGAATGTAGGTGAGGCAGGACTGGAGGAAACACTCTCTGCCAGAGTGATTACTGTCATACACATCTGGGAGCATGGGATGGGGAATATGCACTCAGGGGGCTACTGGAGCCCCCAGGAAGGCTGCAGGAGCCACTGGGGGTATTTTCATGGCCAGGGGTAGTGTGGAGGTAGGGGTCAGGTGCTCTGGTAGTGCCTGGAAGGACTGGGAGATGAGTTTGGTGGTTTGGTGAAGGGTGGAGAGTTCAGTCATGTGATGTGTGAGGAAAGATTGGGTCAATTGCACCTGGTTCTTTAGGTGTAGCAGGTGAGTCCAGGCCTCATTCTGTGGGGCCAGGGCCTCTGAGGGAGTATCTGGATTGGCAAGCTGAGACATAGAATTCTGTGGTGCTTAAGCCTGGTGGGGAAGTGACAGATAGGGGCTTGGAGATTCCACACAGACCTATGAGGGGCTCCCAGACCAGGATAGGAGACTTGTCCTGCTGTAAGGGCAACCTCTAGAAGCAATGGCTAAATCATGCAGCTAGTGGAGGGGAATCCAAAGTATATTCAAACTGTAATTGATGATATAATGGTAAACTAATCACCTAGCAGAGGGGAATCCAAAGAGAACAAGTCTAAGGATCCTTGCTGCTTGGTGCAGCACATCAACAGGTGGTGGAGGCATGGGAATGACTGTGTAGGTAACTGGAGATAGCCAAAGTGCTCAACAAGAGATCATGGAGAGTTCTGGGGGTCTCTGGAGATCTCTGAGGACCTGTAGAATGCCTGGAAGCTGTTGAACAAGCCTCAGGGGTGTCAGGAGACTACCCTTTTCTGACTTCTGTCCCTATCTGATACTGACTCTCCTTGCCTGGTTCTGCTTCTTCAAGGCTCATTCAATGGCTACAGGGTGCTCTATGGGTCCCTGGAGATTTTTGGAGACCCCCAGAACTCTCTGTGATCCCTTGTTGAGCACTTTGGCTAACTCTGGTCACCTACACAGTTGTTCCCATGCCTCCACCACCCCCTGATGTGCCACACCAAGCAGCAGGAATCCTTAGACTTGTTCTCTTTGGATACCCCTCTGCTAGGTGATCAGTTACCATTTGTATCATCAATTACTGTTTCTAATATACTTTGGATTCTCCTCTTCTAGCTACATGATTTAGCTGTTGCTCCCAGAGGTTGCCCTTACTGGGGGAGTGGAATCAGGCAAAGAGGGTTGGAGTTGGACAGGGGTGGAGCTCAGAAAGGGTAGTCTCCTGACACAAAGAGACTGAGGCATCATCACAATGACAAGCAGCTGTAGCAGCAAAAAAATCCAATGGCAATCAGATGTAATAGTTGTTGCAGACAATGGTGTTCACTCCTATTGGTATTCCAGGCTTGTGAAAATTTTTCATGCCCTAGTATGGGTTAATGAGAGTGGGCAGGAGTTCCAGCAAGTAGAAATTCTATGGGGTAAGTGGTATGGAGTCAATGATGATGCCAAGTCTGGATTTGCTGCCAAGCATTGCTATTGAATTGGTTTTGTTGAAGGAGAAGATACTTTTGGATTTGTTACCCCTGCAGATGTTCTTTGTGCTGTCCATCTCATTCCACATTTTGCAAGATCTTGTACAAATGACTTGCTAGCTCCATCTATGGCTTGATGCATGGATGAAGGCAATTTGGACTATGAGCAATGCTATGTTGATATGATAGTAAATTATTTCATTTTTTGTTTATTGATTATTCATATAATTTCAGATTTGTGGATGGAGATACCTTTGGTTGATTTGCTGGGGGTGGTATTGGACATCACACAACACAAGATGCAACATGCCCATTTCAAAAAGATATCAAAAAAGGTTTTTTGATGGATGAAAACTCATCTACAGATACAGATGATTTGGAGACTCAGTATCAAGAGGAGAGCACAAGTCAGAGTGAGGAAGAGGAAGATCTATATGAAGAAATCTCAGCAGAGGATGAAGAAATGAGTGAAGATGAAGATGAGAAGAATGAACATGAGAACAATTTGGTTGATTATTTTTATGTTGAAGTGGGATGACATCACCACAACAAACACTGATTATGCTGGGCCAGGCACTGCCCTTCACATTGTGACAAGCCCAGGCACTGTGCCTTTTCACACTTGAACAATGGATGAATCTACATATATATATGGACTACCTAGAGACAACACCCTCAGTCATTTATATGAGACTGAGGGTGAGCAACTATACTTAATTTACAACTACCATTACTGACCACATTATGATAGTATCATACTGATATTGTATTTTATAGGTACAGTTCTCAATATAGTCATTTATACAAGACTGAGGTATCATACTAATATTGTATTGTGTAGATACATGCAATAAAGTCTGAACTCTAACAGGTTATGGGTTATTGATTGCATGACATACTCCCTGCATAGTGTTGAGTACCCAGATTTTGGACCTCTCAGTCTTGTCCTGTCTACCTGCATGCCATGTCACATACTCTGTCTCTCTAAAATTCTTGTCTCTCAACTAGATATCTCACATTGGCCATGTCTCTAACCTCCTCCTCCATTATTCTGCCTAGCAACTCCACAAACCCATCCATACCCAAACATGTCATCTGCCACAGGTGAGATGGGGCAAAGTTCACCTGCACAGACAGGAACTTCACCCAGTGGACTCAGAAACTAAAGGATGCCTTGATTCTCAATAGCATATACATGCATGTCTTCACCCTTCTCCTTCAGTGCCCTGATGCTGCCACAGAACCTCATGCTAATGCAAATTGGACCATGAATGATCAGTTGGCCATAACATTCATGAAAACTGCCTTGGATGATGTTGAGCATCAAGATCTTGTCACTGACAAAGGTGCATACCTTTGTTTTGAAGATCTGAAGACTTGGGCTCAGCATGAGGGCCCCATAAAGCAGGTAGTCCTCCTACAGGAGGCCCTGTCCACTCACTGCTCCCAAACTGAGCCCTTGCCTACCACCACCAGCTGCATCACCAACATTGTCAGACATGCATTCAATATTGGGACAATCAATGCCAACCTCCTCACCTGCATTGCCTTGTTGAACAGTCTAAATGACCCCTCCTTCAAGGCCCTCTAGAATTCAGTCTTGACTCTCATTAGCAAGTGTATGAAGGACTCACCATGCTAGCTGACAGACATTCACCTGTTAATGGAGAATACACAAAACATCATTAACTCCAAAGCCAGTACTACCCATGCCACACCACTCGATGCAAAAGGAGGGATGAAGTCCTGCAGCATGGACTTACCCAGACACAATCATGGCCCAGGTACTGCATGTTGCAAGAACTGCAATTTGTGTGGATGACTGTGTCAAGAACACACTAAATCTTTCTGCATTCAGAAAGGTGGAGGAATGACTGGGAAGTTAATTGCTGATGTACAAGCTACCTAGAGAGCTTCCAAGAATAAGGGTTCCTCTGGCAGCAACCCTCCTGCAAGGTCCTATGTTGCTGTCACTGGTATCAATGAAAAACTGTTGTATGTTGACCCAGCAAATCTTGATCAACTCCCTGCTCCACATCCAGAGTTTCCCAAATGGCAGTGTCCTTATCCAATCACTCCACAGAACAGTGGGAGTATGTAGGTTTCATGGCCATGGAGGAGGCCCAAGCAACTATAGACTGGAACAGTAGTTCCATGCAGATCAGTAACCAGATATTGGCTGCAGATGTGACACCATCTACCCAGCCAAAATGTGCACCACTTGCTTCTCCCATGACCCCATTCCTAGTCAACTCAGGGGCCACAGTTCACATATTCCCTCATTGTGATGACTTTCTCACATTGCAACCCATTCAACCCAGAACTGTAAAAGGCCTTGGAGGGTCTTCATTTGCAATGATAGGCATGGGCAACATCTGCCTGCACATTGCAAAAGGTGCTAATATTGTTTTGGAGGAGGTTTTGTACATTTCCAACACAAATGTATAACTCATATCAGTCAGCTCCCTTGCCAGATGTGGCATCAAATCTCTGTTTGACAATGTGTCCATTAAGCTTATCCAGAGATCTACTTGAGCACTCATAGCACAAGGCCCACTTATTCAAAACCAATGACTCTACTCCCTGAACCTTGTTTCTGCCCTCACTGAGCACCATGTATACACAGCACAGCATGCTACCAACTTGGAAACTTGGCATCATTGTCTTGGACATGCCAACTACCAGACAGTCATAGATATGGCAAAGTCTGGCTTCATCCCAGGTATGCCCTCTATCTTCAGCTCTGAACCTCCCAAATACAACTCATGCATTCTTGGCAAACAGACACATAATGCTGTGCTTAAAGTGTGGAAGGAGGGGTGGAAGGCAACATGGAAGCTGGAAATTGTGTGGGTGGACCTGGCTGGACAGCAGGCAGTAGCATCTCAAAATGGATATAAATACATAATGAATCTGGTTGACAATCACACCAGTGAACATTGGTCAATCCTTCTTCAGCATAAAGGAGAGGCATTCACTCACCTCAAAGCATGGCAAATGGCTCAGGGAAACAAAATCCAAGCAAAGCTTGGCACATACAGAACAGAACACAATGGAGAGCTTAAAGGGCATAAGATGGAGGCATGGCTCAGGTCACAAGGGACTGAACAGCAATTTGGCACAGCATATACCTCAGCACACATTGGATGTGTGGAACCAATGCATTGCATGCTCATGGGTAAGGCACAAGCAATATGCATAGCAGCCAGATGCCCACCAAATCTGTGGGACAAGTTCTATCTAACAGCCTCACACCTCCATAAACAGTCACAAAATCTCTCAAAGGCATCACCCCTCATGAGGCATGAACAGTACATTGTCTAGATTATTCATACATGTGCAAAATTGGCTGTAAAGCCTTCATCCTGATACTGGCTGAGCATAAGCCAAAGATCTATGCACACTCAATCAAATGCTTCCTGGTGGGCTATGTCAAAGATTCTAAAGCCTACAGATGCTATGAGAGGAAGACTGGGAAGATCTACAAGGCTTACCACATTAAGTTTTGTGAAAGCCACAAAGGTCATCCACATGCACAGATACCCATCATTCAAGAACTGCTCCTTGATCAGCCAATCATGCCCCAGCATGTGACTCCTGAGCCCACCATATTCCAAGATGACCATCCCATTGGACATACCAACTCCCAACAGCCTCTCCAAAATGACCAGCACAACTGACCTGAGGCTAACAAATCTGTTATGCCTCCAGTCCTGCAACTTTGCTGATCCAACCATGTTCCCATTCCAAACATGAAAGCAGCCCCTGGGAATGGGACTGTAACCATTACTGGACTAGTACTGTAATGTTGACTGACTGTCATTGTAACCTCCCACCTATGTCACATGTGCAAAGAACTGTGCAAGAGTTCATTGAGGCAGGAGAATGGGTATGAGCTCAACAACTGGAAGCAAACAGTCAGGACCCAGAGATAGCTGAATGAGAGGCAGCTGATCTTGATCAGGGTCTGGACCCACCAGATCTTGCCAACATTGCTTCCATCAAAGACTTAGAGTACCTACTCACCTTGATCAGGGACCCACAACATAGCCCTGCAGAAATCAATATTGATGTCAGTGATGAGCCTTGAACATGGACAGAAGTAAGGCAGTCAGGCAATTTGGGCAAATGGTAGACAGCATACTGTGAAGAACTTGACTCCTTGAAGAAAATGGGTGTATACAAGCTTGTCCCCCACTCAGCAGTACTGATCAGACAGAAAGCAAGGACAGGGCAACCTGTCTTCAAGATTAAACACAATGAGCATGGGGAAGCAGTCAGATTTAAGGTGAGATTAGTGTTCTGAGGGTACAAACAAGTCCATGGACACAACTATACCAAAACAACCTCACCAACTGCACACATGGAGTCATGGCACATTATACTTCACCTCATGGCTGCTAAAGGATGGGATGCCACCCAGATTGATGTCAAAACTGCATTTCTATACAGAGTCCTCCCCAACAACAAAGTACAGTATGTGAAGCAACCAGAAGGCTTTGAGGAGGATGGGAAGGAAGACTGGGTATGGATGCTGGTACATGATCTATACAGGATGAAGCAGGCAGGGAGGATGTGGAATAAGGCAGTGAACAACAACATGATGTCATGGGAATTCAAACATCTAGCATGCAAGGTCCTGCAT
This sequence comes from Termitomyces sp. DKA64, assembly GCA_017657295.1. Lineage (NCBI taxonomy): Eukaryota > Fungi > Basidiomycota > Agaricomycetes > Agaricales > Lyophyllaceae > Termitomyces > Termitomyces sp. DKA64. The sequence continues at coordinate 4,435 of JAGGAV010008200.1, read as the reverse complement.
CTACTATAGAGTCACTGACCAGTGCACAATAATTGCAATGCTCCATGTTGATGACTTCCTGTCAATCACTAGCAACAAGGCAGAGAACAATTGCTTCAAGGACCAGATGTACCAGGTTTGGACAATTTCAAATCTGGAACTACCTTGCTTTGTTGTAGGGATAGCAGTGAAGTGAGATCACTCAAATTGGCTGGTAAAGCTTTCACAGACTGCATTAATTGACAAAGTCATTGATCAGTTTGGCTAAAAGGACACAACACCCATATTCCTGCCAAATGGCCCAAACTCAAAACTCAGGTGAGTAGATCAGAAGTCTCTACCTCAGGAGGAGCAACAAACTCTCAAACATACTCCCTACCATCAATTGGTAGGGTGTCTCCTCTACATAGCAATATCAATGCACCTGGACATAGCCCTTGGGGTACAACAGCTGACTCAGTACCTTGACTCATATAATACTATACACTGGAATGTGGCCATATGCCTAGTTAGATACTTGAAAGGGACTTGGAATCTTTGACTCCACCTACACTACAAATTGACCTACCTCAATGTTCTGTGATAACAATTTCAAAATCACACTATCTGAGGACCCCCTTCTGCATGCACAAGTCAAGCATGTAGACATTAAGTACCATTTCTCATGTGAGCAAGTACAGTCTAACAAGCTAACACTACTTCAAGTCCCATCAAAGGAGAATACTGCCAACATATTCACTAACCCTACCTTCATGTATTTTTGCCCATGTGTCTTGGACTTCAATGACATTACAATCCCATGTGAGGAGGAGTGTTGTTGTGGCAAGGAGGATTGTTGGAGTGGGATGACATCACCATGACAAACACTCATTATGCTAGGCCAGGCACTACTCTTCACATTGTGACAAGCCCAGGCACCATGCCTTTTTGCACTTGAACAATGGATGAATATATGTATATATATGGACTACCTAGAGACAACACCCTCAGTCATTTATATGAGACTGAGGGTGAGCAACTATACTTAACTTGCAACCACCATTACTGACCACATTATGACAGTATCACACTGATATTGTATTTTATAGGTACAGTTCTCAATATAGTCATTTATACAAGACTGAGGTATCATACTGATATTGTATTGTATAGATACATGTGATAAAGTCTAAACTCTAACATTTAAGGCTATGCAGGATTGTAGTTTATTACAAGAAATAACTTGGTTTGGGCAAGTGTGTGGTGGTGGTTGCCCAGGGTTAATTTGGGCACCAGACTACCTACCAATTTCATCTTATCTCATCTCTTTATCCCTATCTCTTTCTCATCCCTTTATCCCTAACACTTTGGCCACTGGCCACTTGCTTTGTACTTGCTCTTCCATTGTCCCAACTCATTTATAAACCCACGAGCGCAGCCAGCAGACCTCGTTGTCTCACACTGCACTTGCAGGTATGTATTCCATACTATTACTGAGATGTCGTCTCACACTGCGCTTGCAGATCATCGATTAGTCTATATTGTAGATCGAATCGTTTGCATCCCCACCCACCGTCCCTGCTCCATTTCATTCCACTCTACTTCTTATCTTCTCACTACTCAATACTTAAATAGTCCCTCGTAGTTAGCTTGAGTTTTCAACCTCTCCCAAGGGGCTGGCCTCGAGAACTTCTCGGATTCAGAAAAATTCAAATTTTTGCTCACGCAAACGTCGCGCCCTACTGAGAACTCAAAACGAACTCAAGAGCATCTCAAGAACCTTCCTTCTCACAGAATCGAACGACCAAATTAACTACATATCTATAGTGTTGTATGATCACTGTACCAGATCTGTGCTGAGTAATGTGCTAAGCTGATGTTTTATTTGTCAAAGTAAGATGCTATATACATTTCAAGGTCATCAAATCCTGGAGCAAGCATTCTTGTAGATATATACACTAAATATCATGCGTTGATATTATGTTTTATAAATCATCCAGATCTTAAAATTATGTTTTAATGATTGACAAACTCATATTGTTTTTAATAATGTATCTAATACCTAAAATGATTTGACATCATATTTTAAAAGCAGACTGATATTAGCATATTTTTCTAAATCATTCAAATCTTTAAATAATATTGAAACATAAGAACTCTTAATAATGTCACATTAGAAGGTTTAAATCATCTTGGTCAATATGTAAGAATTTTATATCTCAATGGTATATATAATTTCTCGTAAACCCAAGATGTGTTTGAATAACTTAAAAGCTGTCATTGTGAAAAAATATTCTTACTATGAGTCTAACATTGAATTGAAGAACAAATAATAAGACCTCCGAATCATGGTTGCTTCCAAACAAGAGGTCCCAGGCCATACATGGCCAAATAAGCTAACGGCCTTTTTTGTGATGATGAAACCGACTTTCGCTCGCTATACTGTGCGTTCGCCGTCAGTGTCATGCTCGATGATTGGTCTGCTATCGACACGGAGCGTGCAATGGAGTATATCGCGTTGTGGAGGGATCGTTACTTACGTGTCCTTTCTCACGAACGTTAACTACTGCCCCTTTAGATATACGAAGGTGGATACAGACAGGCTCCATTCTGTGAAGCTCAAGGTAGGTGACATCCTGACCTGTCGTGGCACATTTGCGCACCTAATTCGAACTCTTTATACATCTTGTGGACAACTAGGAGGCACGACGTATATCGCCATCGCTTCTCTACATCTCGTTTCCGGTCTATCCAAGCCACCGCTAACGGGCGCAAAGCGCCAACTGACGATCCATTGGCTCATCGGCAACTATCACCCATCTGTGAACGTACCGGCGACGACGCGGACGCGTGCTACTGTTTCTGGTGCAGAGCCGCCCTACACGTTAATCGTTCCTTCTTCCTTATAGCTATTTAACTAACCGCACGTGTCGTACACAATAGGTCCTCGGCGCTGGCGATCTTGTCGACAAATACAGCCTTGCTAGATCCCTCGCGTCCTGCCAATTCAAGTACGGTGCCATCGCCAAAGCGCCCGAGGAACACCCCGGTACGCCCAATCGTAATTGACCAACCCTTTCTACCGCTGAGACTAGATTTTCTCTGTTCGTCTTTGGACCCACGTACCACACATATCTATTCCTCGCAGCGATGTCAATGTACTCGCCTCCCCCTGCAATGGGCAACCATGTTCACGCAGCATCATGGACGTTCGAACCACTAGATCCGCTTCTGAATGCCCGGGAAGAGACTTGGCGGTGGGCGAAAAAATACATTCCAAAACCGAGAACTCAGACTTTAGGCTTTAATTTAAGAAGCCTAATTCTTACTTCTCACTACACAACGATATTGACGGTGGCCGGCGTCTGAATCTGGTACTATGTATGCAATCTGTGACGCCTGAGTATATGGCTGTCCCGATTGTAGAGGTGGTATGGAACGTTAATATGTTGCTTTTGATTTTGGAGTCTAGTTAACCGACGGACGCACGTGGTTCCTGCGAATCGTTGCTTACCGTGCCTCCGGGAATCTCATCAAAATACTGACGCTAGATTTCCTGATCGAATTGTCGGTGTTCCCTCGAAAGCAGTGTCACAGTTTGGGAGATATTCATAAGCCGGTCAATCATCGAACAAATAGCCTAGATAACCCCTTTTCAATTGCTCTTCGGACATGCTGTGATAAATGCTATACAGTTCAATTTAGTTCCGTTTCTCGTCCTCTGAATCCTAGTACAAGCATATATTGTAGCATTCTGGCTCAGTCATCAATACATCCGGTACTCAGGGGCTCGATAGTAATCGAGTTTAAATATGTGGTGACTCTCGCATGGCGGGAAGATGGTGTGTGGCCCAGGTCTGTTCTCCTGAAGGTGCATCAACTACAGTGGATCGCGCCTTGACTGCCCAACCCAGTCGCTTCATCATGTGCGTTATTCGCCTATTTAGGGGTGTAGCCGATAAGCTAGACTTTAAACTCCAGGTCTCAGCCATTGAATTTTCAGTCCAACGATCATCTTCGATGACAATTTGGAGAATCTTTTCTTGTATTTCTTCAAGGGCATATTATCATTCGTAGCTAATAGAGGTGGTTACCTGGCGAGCTGATGCATGATTACAGTTGTCGGCAGTCCTGCAATGAGAAGTTTCGCATTCGATAACGTTTGTCTACGCTTACCGCTCGCTTGTCACTGGTGAAAAAAAAAGTAATACACCAAGGTTTAGAAGAATCAGCACTGATATCATTCTTCTATGTCACTGGCATATCAAACCTCTTTGCATCGCAGATGACGTTCTTGTTTGATTACGCAGAGTCAAACTCATCTACACACGGGGCAGTATGTATCAGGCCGCCAAGCTCATATTCGGGGATGCATTCATCTGAAATCGTAAGTTCAAAAGCGTATTACGATAAGCTATGTTCATGATATCTTGGAATGGCAGGGTAGCCTCGTAGAATATAATAGGCCTGTTTCGCC
>JAGGAV010008199.1:0-13395 GCA_017657295.1 Termitomyces sp. DKA64 | reverse complement strand
CAGATGAAGTAGTTATGTTAGTCATCATTTCTAGCAATGTAGTATATAGGATGGTCTGCAGGATAGAATATCCTCAGACCAAACAATAGCAGTGTTTCCCAGGTCTATCCACCAAACTGACTGTAAGCTCCCTTGGTGACATCTGACTCCCTTTGGCCTCTGCCTTGACCCTTGCTTAACTCTAGCCCATGTTAGTGCCTGCTAGACTCTCACTTGGCTGTATGGGATAGAAGTATCCCACATTGTTGAGCATTTCCTCATAGAGGGTGCACAGCATAAGTTTGAAGTTTGAGCAGACCACAAGAACCTCGAGTACTTCTAAACAGCTGAGAAACTAAACCAATAACAGGCGTGGTGGTCCCTATACCTAGCCAACTTTGATTTCTTGCTGCACCCCAAGCCAAGCCAGAGTATGTAGTGTCCTGGAACTACTGGTGGCCCCAGATGTCCCAGTATATTGGGTCCTACACTGGTACCTGCAATCTCTGTCTCCAGACCAAGCCCCAACATTGCCTCTCCTCCAGACAGCTCCATCCCCTACCTGTCCCCACAGAATAATGGAGCATAGCCTTGGTGGAGTTCATCATGGAACTCCTGGATGCTCACAGTTATAATGCCATCATGGTGCTGGTAGACCTATGTGGCAAGCAAGCCCATTTCATCCCTACTCACACCCCTTTCTCTGCCATGGGTGCTGCTGATCTATACTGAAAGAATGTCTGAAAGCTCCATGGCCTCTCAAATGCCTACATATTGGACCAGGGCCCACAGTTTGTGGTGGATTTCACCAGAGAGCTCTACTGACTGCTCAATGTGAAGCTCCACACCTCCACTGCCTACCACCCACAGTCCAATGGCCAGACTGAACACACAAACCAGGAGCTTGAGCAATACCTCTGCCCCTTCTGCAATAAGCATCAGGATGACTGGGACAAACTACTTCCTGATGCCAAATTCCAGTACAACAACCATGTTCACACCAGCCACCCAGTGTCACCCTTCTTCCTGAATACCAGGTGTCACCTGTGCATGGGCTTTGAGCCCTGGGCCAGGGCCTCAGAGAACAAAGCTGTGAATGAATTTGTAAACTGGATGAAGGTGGCACAGGAGGAAGCCAGGGCAGCTCTATCCAAGGCAAAGGACAACATGGCACAATACTACAACCACAGAAGAACCCTCACACCCAAGTACCAGCCAGAGAATCAGGTTGACCTGGACACCTCCAACATTACAACCACCCAACCATCAAAAAAACTCTCACACCATCAATTAGGACCCTTCACAGTAGAATGGCAGGTAGGGCTCCTAGCCTATTGACTCTGGCTTCCAGCAGGGATGTGCCAGCTTCACTCAGTATTCAATGTGGTCAAGCTAACTCCAGCCTCAGAGGACCCTATTCCAGGGTGACATCTGGTGCCCCCTCCACTCTTGGTGGTGGTTGATGGCAACAAGGAATATGAGGTGGAGGAGATCCTGGACAGTTGTCTGTTCTGGTGATGGCTACAATACAAGGTAAAGTGGAAGGGCTATGGAATTGAGGACATCTCCTGGGAACCACAGGAGAATGTGCATATGCCAGGGCTCATCTGGTAGTTCCACCAAAGGCACCCAGATGCACTGCAGGCCATCCAGGAAATCCATCCCTTCTTGCCAGAGGACCAGGCAATCCAGAACTTCTTCTACCCTGCATATTGAGATGCTGCATGCTAGAGGGAGGGTGATGTCAGGGGACTTCCATGTTCAGACTTCCTATTCTGACCTACATCCAACCTACAACAACTCCCTGCAACCCAATCTCCTTCCCCAAGGCTCACACTACACTCCTGGGGCTCCCTCCAGATTGCTGGAGATCCTCAGAGATCATTCTCCATTTTGGGAAACCTCTGGAACTTTCCATATTTCCTCTTTGAGCATCTCCTGAGAGTTAGGGTTAGCTCCAGTCATCTGTACAGCTGTTCTCATGCCTCCACCACCCACTGATGTGCTGCTGCACTGAGCAGCAGAGATTCTTAGACTTGTTCTCTTTGGATTCCCCTCTGCTAGGTGATTAGTTACCATTGTATTATCAATTACCATTTCCAATATACTTTGGATTCTCCTCTGCTAGCTGCATGATTTAGCTGCTGCTCCCAGAGGTTGCCCCTACAGTAGTCTTTATATTACCTTACCAGTTATGCTTCTTGTGTCTCCCATCCCATTATTCCATGTGGTCTCTTCTCAATCCTATCTGTTTTGATCTCTTCTGTCTTGATCTTATCAGTTTTCATCTCATCAGTTTCTTCTTTCATCTCCATCTCCCTTCTATTTCTCTAAGTCTCATCTTGTCATGTTTCTCTAAGTCTCTTGTCTTGTCTTGACTCCCACAACTATCCCTGAATCTATTCCCATTTCCCATTAACTTCTGCCCAACTCTGTAACCTCCAGAACATCCCCACACTCTCAACTCAATTTTCACCCCAAGTTACCTCATAAATCTCAATACTCAACTCTGGAGCTTAGTACCATGCTTGCTTCTACTTGCCTGCTACTCACCCACCTCCATATCATTTACTGGAGTACCCCAGACCTGCCCAGACCATGCCCTTTCATCTCATACACTCAGTTTAACTCTTCTGGAGCTCACTGGAGCATAGAATCATAAGTGTAGACATTGTGTCCATCTAGTAAGGACTTGCCCAGTGCAGCTGAGCCCCCATTGTCAGCAGAACCTGACATGTTCCATGATCCCTGCAGAGGTCAGACTTCCTTGCAATCATGAAAGCCTTCCAGCAGTGGAAGGCCTACCTGGAAGGTGCCTGACACCACATTCAGGTAGACTCAGACCATATAAACCCCCAGTACTCTCCTGGAAGTTTAACCACAAGCATCTTGGACTCTTCAAAATACTCCAAAAAGTGTCCTCTGACACATACTGACTTGACCTCCCTGCTGGAATGCAGGGGCTCCACCCCATTTCTCATGTCCACTTCCTGAAGTGCCATGACCCAGACCCCTTCCTTGCCTGGAAAAATGACCCATTAATGTTGATGCAAAAAATGAGTACACGGTTGCTGAGGTCCTTAACTACCAATTGTACTAAGGACAGGTAGAAAACCTCATCCAATGGACAGGATATGGACCCAAGAGCAACACTTGGGAGCCCCTGGGCCACCTCCAGAATACCTCCAAGGCCCTCCAGAATGTCCATCAGGCCTATCCCCAAAAACCCTGAGATTCTCAATTTGGGTCAACAGCTTCAGAATTACTCAGGGCCTGACCCCCATTTTGAATACAATGGGGATTCAACTCCCCCTACCCAAGAAAAGTAGTAACTCTTGAAAAAAATTAAAGACCTGAAACAAGACAGGAATGGACCACAGAAAATATGTATGCAGGGCTCCAACCTGTTAGGCATCCCTTTCCTCACTATCCTATCCTATTTCCCTCCCCTTACTCTTTGACCTCTTCTGAGCCTCTTGCTCTGTCTCCCAGAGATCAATAGTTGCAACCCTGTCTCCCTGCTTTGCTGTCACATCCACCTCCTCTAGAGCAAGCTTCAATAAGCCCTGCTCACCCTGGAACTTCTCTGTCAGCATGTCCCTCATCTCCTGAAGGACATCATTTAGGGATGGCAAGGGCTCTGCAAGACTCTGAGCTGCCCACTCCAAGGAACACCCCTAGCTGAGAACTATCCATCAATGGGCCCCCTCTAGTTGCTCAAGCTCCTCCAACCATTGCTCAACCTCAGCCAGCAAACAGTACCCAGGTGAATCTGTCAAGTGCCATCCCAGATGAACAATCTAGTCATGGTAACCCTATTCAGCAAACCCTGATGCATCCAGATCCATTCTGGAAAACTTCAGTTACAGGCCCAAGCCTGAAACCATCACTTACCAAGATGGGACTGGCAATGCTAAGCCTGCTGAGTTGTCAGCCAACCCCACACCCACCCCTCTTCACCCACTGGGACTTGCCACACCCCTGCAGGAGCTCCCCTTGCCCCAGCTTGTCTCCCCCTCCCTCTGACCTCCTGACCCTCCCTCTGGCCCCACAGTTACCACCCATGCCTGCCCCTGCAATGCTGGATACACATGGATACACATGATGGAGGGCCTCTAACTCCCTGGACCTCACTTCCAACTCTCAGGCCAGCTCCTCATTCTGGACTTGGAGGCAGCAGTTCTGAACCAGCTGGATCACCTCCTACCCCCAGAACTAGGATAACTTCCAGTGCAGCTTGGCCTCCTATTGCTAGGGCTAGACTTTGGCATAGGAAGGCTCCAAGGGCACCCAGCCAAGGACCACACAGGAAAATGGGAGGAGGGGCCCTGGCATCAATGCTTGAATCCCAGACCCCCCTCCAATAATGCCTACCACTTTAGCATACTAGCTGTGGCCAGTGAACTTGTCAACCCCAATGAGGAGGGTATAAGGCAACAAATGGCTACCACAGACTTATCTAGCAGAAGGAAGCAGACATAGGTGACAAGGGAGAGTTGAAGGAGCACAGAGGGGCAAGTGCAGCATGCTAAGCACAAGAAACAATGCTGGGGTTCTCAGAGTTGGCTCAATGGTGAACACTGTTATTGTTCAGTCAGAAGATATTCTATTGTGCTGACTGGCTTATATACTACATCCATGACTATGCTATGACTAATGTTATATGTTATAAGTGGCCCAGGTATGCTAAGCAGTAATGACTAACAATAAGACAAAAGGGAAAATAGAGTCTGATGACTATGAAGGGCTGACTACTACTATAGGAACACTTCATCCATGTGATCCATTGATAGAGATTGGTTTGCCACCCCCAGGATGGCCAACCCCAATGTCATATTGTCAAGGCCCTCATAGGCCTGGTATGATTTCATTATGCCATCATTCTGTTGACAAGCACCTGCAGCTTCCTCATCATAAAGTTTGTGGTGATCCTGCACCCACCAGCTTCTGTGGACAGGTCTATCATGGAGTGCACATAACTGATCCAGTTGTGCCTGCATCTCCTGCAGCTGCATAGGGAGCAAATCATCCCCCTCTGGGTCAATATGCACATTGGCACATACATACTCATAGATGTAGTGCATGTCTCAAAGAGAATGACTCTCAAAGTAGTGGAACAGGCAGTCTGCCACCTTGTCAAATTCTCTGTAAGGAGAGAGGTTTTGTTGGATTTTTCAAAACTCCAGGTCATATATCCTAGAAGCTTATTAAGGAGCATTTCAAGGATAGCCAATGTCTCCAGCTCATGCACAGCATAGTTTTTCTCTGCATTCATGAATTTCTTGGACATGAACCTGGCTTGCCAACATTTCTGCAAACTGGGTCTTTGCCCATACATTGCTCTGACACCTGTCTTTGAGGTGTCACATATAGGCCATATAGGATCCTCATGTTGAGGATTGATTAACCTAATGATGAGTGTTTTGGCACATAACAAAAAGACAAAGATATTGTCTAAATACACATGCATCCATTTTTCAATGATGTCCCATAAGATGGATGTCATTAGTTGTTGGAATATGGCTGGTGTATTACAGTCACCAATCTACATGATATTAATGTGGTATGTACCAGTAATGGTCATAAACACTGTTTTTGGTCATCCATGTTATGTATGCTGACCTGTCCATGAGGTCAATTTTTGTCCTTATAGGCACACAAGCAACATACTCCCCAATGACCTCCTGATTGTGTAAGGGTATAATGTCCTTAACCATATTATCATTGCATTTTCAAGCATCCAATGCCATCCACAAGGAACTGTTCTTCTTGTGGATGTATAACAGTGGTGCAGCCTGATCAGCTGCACAAGGTTCCCACCACTTCACATGCACATAGTGGTCTATTTTATTCTGCAACTGCTGTTGAAGTGACTTAGGGCACCTTGGCATGAAGTACAAATAACATTTGGTCACATGTATGAGATTTATCCCATGGTTGACCTCACATCATAGAAGAAGTTCCTTCTTTGTACCATTGATGAAATTTCTGTAACTCATTGTACCACTGCTGCCAAAGACATGGTATATCACTGCTGGTCAACCTGGGAGGTCAAGTCTTCCATCTCTCTTGTCTTGTCAAAGGACATTGATAATCCTTGGCTAGCCTTGAGGGTGGTACTTCCCTTGCATACTTATCCTGCAAGGCCATCAGAGGGGTTCTAGATTTGTCTGGTATATTTATCTGTATAGGGCAATAATTTGTCCTACTGAGCCACCCATTCCATTCCTGCAATGTCAGGTCAGCAATGCTCTGATTCCATTTTAGTGGCATATGTGGATCATATGTACATTCCAACAGCTTTGGGATTGGTCTGTCCCAAATCCTCCAATTCCTTGAGTCAGAAGGATTGTCTCAGTCCCTCCTCCCAGAATGCTGCAACACCTTCACTATGAGGGTAGTGGTGCCCTCCTTTCTCCCTCCTGGAGAGTATCATGATACTCTTCCTCCAATACAGAGATGGGTGACTGTTGGGCAGACTACTAGTCACCCAAACCTCATTCTCATCTTCTGCATCTTCTATGGTGGCCCACTTGGCTGCATCAGCTAGTCAAGGCTGGTCATCATGGTTCTTTTCCACCATATGGAACCACTGCAAATGACCATCCATATCCTGCAGCTCCAATTGCTGAGCTGGAGTAGCCACTCCATGAATGAACACCCAGTCATTTTGGAGTCTAAGAGGATATTTTGTGTCCTCATGAATGGTGTTCCTACAATCATGTCATAGCAGTCAAAATTGGCAATGTCTACATAGACATTGAAATACTTGCCTGGGACCTTGAGGGTGACCCTGGATCCATAATTTGCTATGGAACAACTTTTAATCATTCCTGGCTGCAATCTAATGGGTATGGCCAATGGAGCCACACAGATCCAGCCACATCTGCAAAGGACAGTGTGAGGCTCAAGGCTGTACTTGGCAAGTCCCACAACATCCATGCTTTGTGATCATTAACATCCACCCAAGTGATGAGACATTCTTTGTCTCATGCAGGAAGGACTGGCCAGTGCATTGCATCTTTTGATGCTATGATCCATACCTTATGCATGTGGACCTCATTAGTAGGTCCTTGTGGTCTACTCTCAGTGATGGAGACTTCAGTGAGGACAAATAATCCCTCACTGTCACTACCCTGAGTGTAATAGTTGTTGTTGTACATCTCAAACTCAACATACTCCTCCTCCTCAGCCTGAGTCCCATCTGACTCAGCCCCATGCTTGCCATTGGCTTCAGCAGGCTCATCATCCCGCTCATTGCCAGCTTTGCCCACATCTAAGGGAGTGGCCATATGTGCTGCTCAAACATAGACATGAGAAGCTGGTTTATCTGGCTCCTTGCATTCCTGGGCAAAGTGACTAACTTTCCTGCACTTATAGCAAGTCATGGATTTTCTGGCATGTTTGCCTGGTTGGCACAATGTTATGGCCAACACATTCTTCCCAGTGGTGAGCTGTTTCCTTGCCACCTGGTATATACCAGTGGGTCAGGGAGGCCATTAGCCCCCATCATTCTGCAGTGCCTGTGGTTTTGGAGCCAGCCATACTGCTGGCTTCTTCACCACTCTAGGCATCTGTCAAATGGGATCCCTGCATCATCAACTCCATTTGCTTGGCCAAGGCCATCCTGAACTTGTGGGACTGTGTTGCAGCCAGTGACAGAGTTCGCCCAGATTGGCTTCTTATGCTGCATGCTAAATAGTGCACTGCAGTTTTGATACTATTTTGATAGGCCTTCACTTCACCTCAGAAGTGAGCCCCTCATTGCATATTACTGCTACAAGTATGTAAGAGGGTATCTCCTTTGAGAATCACTCATCAATGGTGAATCCATCCAGAAATACTGCCATGTTCTGAGCATGGTACAGCAGGGCACTGCAAAAGCCCTGCACTTCCTCTTCAATTGCACACACTGCATTGCAAAATGCATCACAAGCATCCTGCATTATTGAGGGTTGTATGAACCAATCATACAGTCCAAGGATTATGTTCTCAAATCACCAATGAAGAGAGACTGGGTCCTGTTGACATGAATAACATGTAACAGGTACCACTTCAGCCCTCCCACAGCTAGAAAGACCATAAGTATTAGGAATCTTTCATGGTTGTGCCCATCCCCACCATATTGAACTACTGCACAAAACACACAAATACTCATGAGCCAATCTTCACATTCACCAAACTTGCCTGATCCAGCATCAGGGTGATCATTTTAGACAGATCATTCCTCCTGGGTTTATGTCAGTCTGGTATGGCCAGTTGGACTATCACTGCCCTTAGGTGATTGTTTGTTGTCTGGCAAGGATACTTGTGGGCTTCTCTCACTCCCAGAGTGGCAAATTGTCCCCAATGTTGCAGAGGCATTGAAAGCCTGCATGGCTGTCTTTTTGGAGAGGATGGTTGGCCTCTTCATACCTGCCTGTTGCCCTACAGGTGTGGAGCCCACATCATCTCCCCTGTCATCATACAGAGGTTGTTGTGGATTTGAGGAGCCCATGCCTGGAGGTGGCAGTGGCACTTGACCTGGGTATGGCAGTCCCCATCCACCAACTTCTCCAGGAGACAGTGGTCCTTGACATGGCTTTGGAGGTGAAGAGGTGCTGGAGTCTCCTCCTGATCCCTCTCACTCTCAGTCTTGTCCACCTCCACCTAGGTGTTATGGGCATAGCCATGGATGTAGTATATAAGCTGGTCAGCAGGATAAAATATCCTCTGACTGAGCAATAGCAGTGTTCACCTGGTCTATTCATTGAGCCAACTGTGAGAACCTCAGCATTGTTTCTTGTGCTTAGCTTGCTGTGCTTGCCCCTTTCCCAACTCTTAGCTGCCTCTATGCTCCTTCGACTCTTGCTTGTTGCCTGTGTCTGCTTGTGCTTCTCTAACCACTCTTTTGTTGCAAAATTTCTATAGGAGCTCAGATATATGGACAAGAATAGAAATTTGATCACTTACTTTTCTGTGAAACCTCTTCCTACAACAACTAATGTTACCATCTTTGCCTTCTTGATTGGATGAGCTGCCTCCCATGCTGTTGTTGCTATAGACATGTTCATTGAGCTTTTTGAGGAGGATGAGAACTTGCACCACAGCTTGTAACATGCTTGAGGTACTTTGAGTTTGGACAACTATCAAAGAAGGAGCTTGCTTGGCCAGAGAGTGCAGCACAGAGGCAACATAAATTGGTTGAATTGGGGTAGGAATGATGGTGAGGCCAAGGCCAAGGCCAAGTGCAGGTTATCAAGAAGTTTGGTGATTAGGGTGATTGGGGGAGCTTGGTGCAGGTGGGTGTGGTTGTGGGACTTGGCCTGTGAGGTTATCAAGGTGTGGAGTAAGATTGTCATCATCCCTATGGAAGATGGAAATCATTTTGAAGGAAGAAAATGACTATAAGATACTTACAGGGTGTCAGTCAAAATTGATTTGCTCATCACTTAGAGACAAAGACAGTTAGTGGCAAGGCTACAAAGAACAAGATGATGAGAACTGTGGGAAATTCACCACTTGCATTGGTCATTTTGAGTGCTGGTGTGGGTGCTGGTGCTGATGCTGGTATGAGTGCTGGTGTGAGCACTGGTGTGAGCACTAGTGTTGGCACAGGTACTGATACTGGGGCTGGCACAGGTGCTGGTGCTGGTGCTGGTATGGATGTTGGCATGAGTGCCAGTGTGGGTCCATGTTTAGTTCAGGCATCAGTGTGGGTGTGGGTGCTCATGCAGGTATGGGTGTGGCTTCAGGTGCTGGTCCAGCTATTGGTTTGGGTGCAGGTTTGGGTGCAGGTGCTGGTGTGGATTCAGGTGCTGTGATTGAAGGTTCATCATGTAGAGATTGGTACATAGAATCCATGTTGCTCATTTTAATTGACTTGATATCATTGATGGATGGGGTGGTGGAGATGAAGAGTATTTTCTCTTTTGAGTCTTGTTCTTGACTTTGTGTTCTTGGAGTAGTTGTTGTGTCTTCAAAATGCATAAACACATGGAGCCCATGCAGCTAACTTCCATGACCCCTTGCATAGCCAAAACTCAAAAAACTCTGACTCCATTTCAATTTGAATATAGACAATTGCTTTGTCATTGAGATTGTGCCACTTATACCTGTCAAGGCCCTGAGTCTGAAGAGAGTTGTATAGTCATCATGCCTTGTCACCAAACTTTGTAATTAAACCTTGGCCTACTGGTGTACCTGATTCATCTTCAAGACAGATATGTTTTTTGTCATCCTTGTCATTAGAAGGCTGTCCTCATTGTTGTTTCTTGGTTGCTAGACCATCAGTCTCACCCTCATGTTCTTTGATGTATAGTCAGTAATCAGCATCATTCCAGAATTTCACATTGCTGCAATCTTCTTGTTTCAATGGCCATAAGGGCTGTTTTGAGGTGAGAGAATTTGTTGAATGGGCATACAGACAACAAAAACATATGACAATATCATATACACACTCATAGTATAAGCATGAATTCAAGCATTGATTCTATGTCTAGCATTGCTACAAGCTCTATGCTAAGCTTTGATGAAGAACCTCTTGGAAAGATCAATATATCAGATATTTTCCTGATGGATCAAGCCTTGTATATTGGTGCTCAAATCCCTTTACAGTCAGTTTTGGTCAATTAAATTGTGTAAACTCCAATCTAAGAAACTATGCAGGATGACTTGGCATGAATTTGTGATGCTGATTGTACTCTTGTAGATGATGATAGTGACAAAGTCAAGGCAGGAAAGGCTTAGGATTCTTTTTTATGACTCAGTGTTCTTGGTCTCACAATGTATTTGCTCTCAACTTTCCTCTGTATTATTAGTCTACTTGTTCATCAAACTGTGCATGTACCATTCTCATCATTCTTGGGACCTTCATTTTCTTCCTCCTTTCCCAATAGGACTATGAGATCTAAGCCCAACTTCTCCACCAGAAAAATGTCATGAACTCATTTTTCTATATCACCAGCTGCAGTTACTCTGAAGTTTGGAATCATGGCAACAACAGACCTGATCTGCTAGACATCAATTGTTTTGAGTGAATCATTTCCCAGGTAATGACATGCATATACTGTTGATGATGACTTTTCAAAAAGCATAGAATCAGGAGAGAACACTAAGACAACAGCAAGAGTGTGGACAATGTCATCAAATCTTAAATGAAAGTAGTATTTTACTTTGGTAAAATTAGATTTGTTTCCATCACAGAACTGCAAGATCAATTTCAGAGACAGAATTAAATAGTATAATCTAGTCATACCTTTATGATGTAGGTTTTGCACAGACTTTGTTGCAATCATGATTCCATCCACATTGAACAAGCAAATTGATTATTAGGAAGGCAGAGGCATGCCCAGCAACAAACAACATGTGGCCATCTATCTTGATTTGGCCAATTATTTTTTGACCATTGTTCCATAATTGACATCAACAAGAGTTTCTTGACAGGCATGTAACAAAATAGAGCCAGGTCTCTCAGAAACTGCTATAGCACCAAGTGGAATATAATTGAATTCTTTTTGAGATAATAACACATGAGGTGACATGGCAATAATGGATTTGATTAATACCTCACTGCAATATTTGCAAATGGATCCCAGTCTTGGCATATCTTATTCCCAGGATTTCCTATTGCTGTTTCCATAGTCCATTTGGCATAGCAAAATAGTGGTCCTACCTAAAGAGTCTTGGCAGCAATGTGAGTGAGGAGGTGGACACTATGTCACAGAAAATGAATTCAATTTTCATATTGCTGGACATGGAATGTCTCAAATCCATGATGAAATTCACAAATGACACAATATGCTTCTCTGATGTGTTCTGGAGACAGCCTTCTTTGATACAGAAGTTGGATACCACAGACAAGCTTACAGTAGTTGATCCAGTAATGTTCAGGAAGAATAAAATGAAGGAGAGCTGGTCCTAGACCAAATAAGTAGATCAATAGCAAAAGAATAAGTTTAAGTAATTTCAATTTAGCATACACATGTGGAAGACATTCATTCTTTAATGCATGTTCATAAATCAAAACATACAAACATTTTGAAGTGGGTGAACAGAGCTAGCAGTGCCTCCCTTTGTCTGTTGCCTGAGTTTCCTCTTGATTTGGCTCTCTTTATCCTGTTTTGACACTGCTGGCCCAATATATAAATGATTATGGTAAATCCATCTGTCTTTCTCATCTACTTTGAAATGATACTCATGTTTCTATGCTGCAAAACTGGCAACATCTCATATCTTGTTGCCTGGCAGGGTATGATCATAGAGTTTGTTTTTCCTTCTGTGTAGTACACCATAGAATTTTTGGCCTCTGTTTGCCATATCAAGAGTTGCCTGCCTTTCCTCAACATTGCCCTCTATCTGCAGTTTGACCTAGCCTCCATGGCATTTCCAATCAAATATTTGGGAGATACTGTCTACAATACATATGGCTTTGGTATCAATGTGTTCAAAGCCCATTGAGCCTAATTGCCTACTTGTGAAACTTTAATCCACAATGGACTCACTGTAAAATAGTCTGTAAGTCACTGTTCTTGTTCAAGGTAGCCTTTTGGTCTTACATCAACTTCTTTCCTGCTAAAATGGGTGGAAGGCCTTTTCTTGCAAAAATGTTGGACATCATAAATAGCATCTCTTCATAAGTCATCACACTGCTCTCCTCTCATGTGATGAGCCACAATCACTCCAGTTGGGCATATTGTTTTACACTCATGGCACTGATGCCATGAAGCATGATCTCTGTTTGATCTCTGTTTGACTTATTGCCTTCTTGGCACATTCTTTTGGTCTTAATGTCTTGTATCATGTATAATATCAGCAATGCAAGTATTGTTCATATTCCATAAAAATGTTCTATGGCAATTGCTTGCACATGCTAGATCTTGGTAATTACCATGTTTGTGAGTGTAGGGTGATTAAGACAAATTCCCAAATTGGTCATTCCTCAAAAACTCACAGAATCCCTTCCTCTTTCCAAGTCTGTTAACTTCCAGACTGCTGATCACCATTTCTTCATGCAAGGCCCCAAGGGTTCTTATTTATTCCTCATGTACCCTTTTGCTGACCTGAGCATGCTTGCCATGTCTGACTCTCCCAGGCAAGTTGCTGGTAGTTGACATTTGCATGCAGATTTGGCTAGGAAGATTTGCAAGCAATTAGTGACACTAAATTATGGGGATAGAGCTCCAGCCAGAAAATATATCACTAAAAATATCAAGGATCAGCTATCAGATACATCTTGCTATGTGGCATTTTCTCAGGTATGAATAATCTTGACTTTTTGTCCAATTTTGGTCTGACTGCTAAAATAGATTGAAGTTGCTATATATCCTTTCTATCACTGTACTATTCTTATATATCTGGAGCTCTTGGTGTGTGTGTTTTTTTTAAAAAGAATCTTTTTGAATGTTAAATTAAAGTGATGGTATGTTTTTAGTGTTT
>JAGGAV010008198.1:0-13404 GCA_017657295.1 Termitomyces sp. DKA64 | reverse complement strand
TGAGGACTTGTATTCTAAAAGCCCTGAACACTTGCAATATCTAAGCACAACCATTTGGCCAAGTTGTAAACCTTGTGCCATCAGTCAAACCTTAGATTTTGCATCAATAGTGAATAAAGGTAGTATAGGTGATGTTGCTAAGGTTATCTGGTCTAATAAGGTTGCTAAGCTACTTCTGGACCATCAGGATATAGGTGTTGCTAGCCAAAGCTTTTGCACTGCAAAAAACAACATTATAAGTGGTGGTGACATCATCTTGTAAAGGCCATGGAATGTTGGTAGTTATTGATTGTGAGTCTGGAGTGTCTACTCTGTCATTAGCAAAGGTCACTATGTGCACAAGGGATTAGTACTCAATGAGGTGAGTAGTGACTGTGAGACTACTAAGACATAGCAAAGCAGGAGAAGAGGAAGCTGCATCTGATGAATGTAGCTGTGTAAATGATTGATTCAGTCTTCATAAATGGAACTGTCATTATCATTTGGTGGGAGGTTGTTAGGCTGTAGTGGGCATCACAAAAGTCTATCAGGCCCATGAAAAGTACCTTTAACATGCACAAGCTCAAAGTAAAACATCAGAGTTGCTATAATCTAGCAATTCATGCTAGCAGAAAGCTGAATATCTAAGTGTTAAAGTATACTCTTGATATAATGAGCATCAACTTCAATGATAAAATTTCTAACACCTATGAAATACATTTGTAAGGCTTGTAGGGTGCAATAAAGACTATATAGCTTGAGCTTGGGTTGACTGAATTTGATTCCCTATCATTAAGAGTAATGGAACTAAAATGGTTATAGTGACATTCTTTATAACTGTTGCTAATGCACTGGCAAAGGTAATAACCCACAGCAAAGTATCATGTATTAACTGCTAGAATGACAGAGTTAAGTAATTCATAGTCAATAGGGACTAGATGCTTAGCATCCTTATAAGGGTCTAACAAGGTCATGTTAGACACTAATTTGCTCAGGCCCAAATTCAAAAAAAAACCCAGTTCAAGTAAGCTTTATTAAGTTGTTAATATAATGAGCAAAGTTTTTGATGAATATTCAAAGAACACTAACTGTTCATAGGAAAGCTTAAACCTTAGATAGTGACTTGCAAGGGCTCCAGTGCTTGGGCAAAGCTAAGCAACTTTTGTCTAGTACACAACCACTAGGCATGCAAACATGACCAAGGATTTTGAAGGTTGGAGAGCACAAGACCAGTTTGTGTCTTGAAAACATACCACTGCAATACTTCATTTGCTGGAGAAATTGGTTAAGAAGTTCAAAGAACTTTCCAAATGTTTTAGTTAGCAGAATGTTTAGCATAGTTACCATCAACTAGTTTCCAGTTTTTTAGACCCTTAGCACCAACATTGTCAATAAAGCTGAATATGTTATGTGGGATTTCTAGCTGCAAGATGAAGGTGACATCATTATGAAAGATCAGTACCAAGTTGGTCCAGCTCATAGGTAAGCTGACCAAGCAAAGCACACCAAAGGGAGTTTAAAAGGTCATTAAGTCCTGTGGTGCTATATCAATTAGTTACTTGTTGTAGCTGACATAAAAGTCTAGCATAGCACCACAGATATGTCCAGCAAATGATTTAGCAATGTGATCTGAGAAGGGTGGGACTCCAGAATGACAAATGGTGACCTGGTTGAGTGGCTCTAGACTGTATTCAAGTTGAAGCTTACTGTTTTTCTTTAAGACACAAAACCAGCAAAATTAGTAAGCCAAGTTAGAAGGTTCATAGATGCCGGCCTTGATCTTATCCTAAATGATTTTGCATACTTCCTTTTAAGTCCTGGAAGAATGGAGCAATTGTGCTGGACTCATTAAACATGAGGAATTGTTAATATATAGACTAAGGGAAAGAAGTTGAGATGGAGGCTTCCTCTTTCTGAGTTGTCCCAAGCAAATGCTTTTTCTTGCTTAGTGACCATGTCAATCAAGACTTTGAGTTTGTTGCTAGTGAGGAATCTTGTATCATGGTCCTTAACAAATGTTACTAGTTAGTTGCAGATCAATTGTTAGGTCACTATAAAGGGCAGAGGGTTTAAATCAAGGATTGGCATAGTTACTAAGGAGTCATCAATAATATGTTACTCTATACCAAAATCCTTGCTAATGTGGCCAGTGACTGATTTGATCTTCATAGCTATGGATTTGTACTTCTTCTTTACCTGTACACCTTTGCATTTAGCAGATTCATTAGTGACATATTGAGCAGGAAACATAATGTAAACATAAGAAGGAGTTGTGTTTAAAACACTAGTATTAGAAGAAAGTGTCTGTCCAAGAATTAAAGGATTGGAAGAATCAGTAGAAACAAAATAAAAATGTGAAAGTAAGGAAAAGAAAAAAGGTCACAAGCAGTTATATAGAAATAGGCAAGGGTAGAGTCTGTATAAGAAGAGGGAGTTGTAAGTAAAATGTCATTGTCTAGATCACATGAAGCTGTACAAGTCACTAGACCAATTGAATGATTATAGCTTATCACCAATGCTATTGTATTGGCATCATTACTAGTTGCATTGGCAATAAAAACATTGAGGTGGTTTAATTTCATAGCAGACTTTCTAGGGATTGTTTCTTCTAAATTTCCCCCTCAAAAAGGTCAGTATGGAATGTTGCATGCCAGAATTTGAGTTGGTAATTGTGACAGTGGTTTTTGTGTTGCTAAGAATATTGACTATGCTTCAGGCAAGCACATCAAATGGTTGGCTGAGTAAGATATTGTAGGCAGGTGAACAAAGAACATAGATCTGCAAATATAAAGTCAAGTTGCTGATGGTGCAGGAGACATTACATATAAGGCCTAGCAACCAATCCATAGTCCCATTGGTGCTTTGCATGTTTAGAACAACAGCAAAGTTGTAGGATAAACTAAGGTCATTAGCAATTTCTGCCAATATAGATATAATCGGAGAGCTGCTATCTATAATATATCCTATTTCCTCACAATTGTCAATCAGCATCATAATAGACTGTAGCAACTAGAAATCCTTAGCAACTGTAAACACTACTGACTCTTGCCCTGGAGGTAGTAACTCAATGTATGCTTCAATAGAATTCACTGAAGTGACTTGTGACTAGTTGGATGAAAGTCCATTAATCATAGAAACATTGGAACCAAGAGAGAACTGAGACTTGTCCATAACAAACATTGATAAGGCCTTTTTATATATGTTGCTAGAATCTTGTATTGTATTCACATTGATACTAGCAAGTCATTTAAAGATGACCACAATTTGTAACTGATTTCTGAGATCTGGTGCCATTGAATAAAGTTCATCAACTGATACTGTAACCTTGGTGCTTAAGACCTTGTCAAATACTGCTTTAGACTATTCTATATCATATATTAGTGGCATCATTTGATAAGCAGCATCATTACATCATTTTGTGGCAGCAAAGTTTTGGTTTGCAGGTGGAGCATAATGTCCAAGGATACTGAAAAAAAAGTGAACAGAGGGTTGATTAACAGGCTCAGGTTCTTTAGCAACAGCAGAGGTGTCTGTTTAGTTGGTTGCTTTGCCTTTGTCAGCTAGCTTAGCAGCAAGAGTTGGTATGGAGTCAGATGGGATAGGAGCCACAGAATTGTTGCTATTCAATGTAGTCATTTTCAGAGTGTCATTAGTCATTTGGTATGGCACATGTAGGACTTGTACTCCATTAAATCTTTCAGCACATTTCAAAGTGAAGATTTCTCATTCTAGGGCCTTAATGCATTTGCCCTTGATTGGTAATCAACCAGTAGTGATATCCTGCTGTAATATCATGTAGATTAGTGACTGCTGCATAATTGCTTACTCAGGATTCAGGTTAACATTCAATGAGAGCCTACCAGTGACAATTTGACCTGGATTGAGACAGTGTCATTTCTCTATACATTCTTTGTAGAGCCTCTTCTCAAAGTAATTGGGGATCATAGCACTTGATGACAAGACTATTTTTCCTTCAGCATTCCAGTGTATTTTACCTTGCTGGAGCATATGCTCCAGATGAATGCAAGTGTCTTTAACCATAGTGTGACCTGTCTTATTATAAAAGTGACAAGTGTTGTTTGAGAGTTAGCAGTCTGATTACTGTTGTTAGTAAGCAGAGCCTCAAGTCATTCTAAAGCACTAATAATTGCCATGGTGGTTGCTAATTCCAAATGATACCAGGAGTGCTAGCAACAGAACTAGCCAGAGTGCTGGATTTAGTTGTTGCATCTTTTAAAACCCATTTGGCACCTTCAAAGACTTGTTCCACATTGTAGGAGTCCTCAAAGTGGTGGTCAAAAAGCATGATTTTAAGTGGGAGGATGATTTTGGACTATAGCAACATGGGAATACCTTGTTGAAAGAGCCAGCATTTCTCATTATAGTATAGTTTGCCATTCACAAGGAGTCATTTAGCAATATGTTGAAAATCATGATAATAATCTGAAAGCCAACCTAAAGTTGCCAATCCACTATTAAAAGTCTGATTGACTAGCCATTTGAGGTCACCAAAGGTGTATCTTATGCTAGCATCAGCTCTAAGGTATAACTCAAGTACTGCTGCTTTCCATTTCTGATAAGAATAAGGCCAGGATGCTTGGTTGCCAATTATTATGTTGTTGCTAAATTCTGGTAAACTGAGCCAAGTTTCTGCTGTATCATAGGAGACATATTGAGCTGCATATTCCTTTCTTTAAATGTTGTCTATAATATCACAGTCAGCAAAAAGATATTCCAGTTCTTTAAAGTATTGGGGGAGCTCTCTAAGACAGCTCTCATCCCATTGAGGAGCAGTTATGTTATTACAAGGGAGCATATGAGCATGACAAACTATAGTGTCATTGTTCATGATGTTGATTGTTGGTAGTACAGGGGGAAGTGGATTATGATTGTCAGTAGGGGATGCTGGAATAGAATGAGAGTCTGGGAAGAAAATCAAGGAGTCAGTAGCAAATAAAGGTGACAAAGAAGCATTAAGAAAGCTCTCTATGAAGGTTCCTGGGAAGTTGCCAAGTATTTTGCTAACATCCAAGAGATTTCTAGCAGCTTCTAATTCATCATCAAGGAGTCAAGGTTGAGAAGTTGGTGATGAGTCTGGAAATGTAGTTAAGGAAGTGTTAGAAGGATTAAAAGTTTCCCAATAATGTTTTGCTTGAGCTCTGGTTTCTGGCAGAATGTTTACTTAAAAGGCCCTCATAATGGGCTCCAAAATGATGTGCTCCTAAGCCACCTGATCATACACAATCAGATAGGGTAGCTGGCAGTAGGAAGGTATGTGAGTGAGGACAAGTCAGTAAACATTCCAAAAAGCAAGAGCAATATATGTAATAAAAACTAAAGAGTGTAGTGGTCACTAGAGTATATTAATAATTGCTAGCACAGAGTTGCTAGAATGTGTAGAGGGACAACCCAACAAACAAAAGAAAAGGTTGCTATAAGTGGTCAGATAGGGAAGTCACTAAGGTGATGGAGAAGAGTTGCTAGAAGGAAAGGGAGAAGTCACTAAAGAACTTAAACTAATCACTAGCTATAGATGCTAACATTACTAAAGTAAAGAGATAAGACTAACACCTGTAAATGGTGTATACTAATGTCAAAAGTTAGGTCATCAAGGCTTGTCACTAAGCCATTAACAATGATGAAGAAAAGAGATGAAAGCAAAGTCTGAAGTCTGAAAGCTAAGGAACTTCAAAACTGTACTGTGAGGGGTACAAATTCTCTATTCTGGCTAGGTATGTATAAGGGGTATTTATATAATTTGTAAGTGTAGTAGCCAGCAATAAAAGTAGTCACTACCAGTGACAGCATCTATCAATGTATACATGCTAGGTGCTAATACAGTTTCCAAGAATATATATGCAATGTCAATAGTGCATAATATCTATCAAATATAAAGGAAATCATACCACATGTCAAAGTCTGAAGTGTAGATGCTGTTCAGGTATGTTGGTTAAGCAAGACAAGAAAAAAAATGAAAATGAAAGTCACATGTTTTTGACTGTCTAATGTTTGAAAGACAGAAAGCCCCTTTGTTACTATGTAATGATGCTAGTGACCATTGGTAAGAAAGGTCTCAACTAGGTGATTCTAGGTCTTGGGCCTAGGCTTTTATGTAATGGAGTTGTATTAGAATTAGGTGCTGCATCAGATAAGATAACCTGCAATGATGGTAATGGCACTCAGCAATGATTGGATCTTATCATAGTGTATGAGTCCATCCCTTTTGATGATTAGACTTTATGTAATGGAAGAGCTAACAAGGGCCTATAACCTGTAAAGTAATCAAAGTAGCAATTAACCTCAGTGACTCTACAAAAATGATGAGATGACTCTATGGACCTGTAAAGTAATCAAAGTAGTGATTAACTACAGGAAATGAGCAAACATAATAAGAAGTAAAGTAATTTTATGTAACTCACCCTCAGCAACTCTATAAAAATGATGAGATGACTGAGTGTGCTATTTGTAGATAACAGTATTTATAGAACTGAAAATTTTAGTTTTGCAAAGACTGGTAAATGGTAATCAGTGCAGCATGAGGCTCACTATGGCAACAGTCAAGAAAGGAAAGTTATAATAAAAATAATAAATACTTTTGTAGCACATTGTGCAAGGCTCATCTTTCTTAACAAAGACAGATAAGCATGTTTTCTTAGAGTGTGGTGGTGTTTGTGGATGCATGAGGGCATAGGCATGTGAGCCAGTGCCAGTGGAAAGGCCCTGGATGTCAAAGATGTCTCTGAGAGTAAAGGGCATGCTAAAGAGAGGGAGGGACTTGTTGAGAAGGAATATACATAATGACACATGAATGGATGACTATCTGGCATATGCAAAACTGCACTATCTTTACTGATCCCTAGCTACACACCTTCATAGACTAAGGATTCAATGGATATGATGTTGTGGTCAAGCTTAGAGGTGTGAAGAGCATCATCAAAGGTCACTTCAATTACTTCTCCATTAAACTTGACCCACTTCTGAACCTTGCTACATCTAGCAATGCAAAAGGTACCCTTCACTCTCATGCCCATCTTGTGATCAGCATCCAGTTCTCTGTAGATGACAAAGTCCTCCTAGCTAGTGAAGAAATGCCAACTTGCAGCTGAATCAGCATCCATGATCTTGTCAGCAAGACTGATGCCACCAGGGTCAAGAATGTGAGGCACCCAGGGCCTGCTGCTATTACTAATCAATGTCACTGCTCAGCATTTGCTTGTGGCACCACTGATGGGCTCTGACTAGAGGCATTTGGGCTTGCCTTGCCCAATGCAATATCACTGTGACCCTTCCTCTACCAATCTAGATACAGGCCTGTAAGGGCAACCTCTAAGAGTGGCAGCTAAATTACACAGCTAGCAGAGAGGAATCTGAAATATATTAGAACTGGTAATCAACAATACAAATAGTAACTAATCACCTAGCAGAGGGGAATCTGAAGAGAACAAGTTTAAGGATCCCCACTGCTTGGTGCAGTGCATCAGCAGGCAGCAGAGGCATGGGAATGACTGTATAGATGACTGGAGTTAACCAAAAGTGCTTGCCAAGGAGTCACAGCAAGTTTTGGAGGTCTCTGAAGATCTCTGGGGATCTGTAGAATGCCCTTGAGATGTCAAACAAGCCTTAGGAGAGTGGAATCAGTTGAGGAGAGGTTGGAAAAGAAGGTTCCCTGACATCACCCCCCCTCTAGCATGCAGCATCCCAATGTGTAGAGTAGAAAAAGTTCTGGATCACCTGGTTCACCAGTGAGAGGGGATAGATTTCTCAAATGACTCAGAGTGCATCCAGGTGTTGTTGGTGAAACTCCTCAACCAGTCTGGGCACATGCACATTCTCCCAGTGTTTCCAGGAGATGTCCTCAATTCCATAACTCTTCCACTTTGCCTTATATTGTAGTTGCTGCTAGAACAGACAACTATCCAGGATCTCCTCCACCTCATACTCTTCATTGTCATTGACCACCACCAGAGGTGGCAGGGATGCTGGGCATCAGCTTGGAATAGAGTCTGCTGGAGCTGGAGTTAGCTTGACCATGTTGAATACCAGATGGAGCTGGCACATTCCTGTGGAAAGCTGGAGTCAATAAGCTAGAGGCCCTATCTGTTGTTTTACTATGAAGAGTCCTAATAGCCAGTGTGAGAGCTTTTTTGATGGCTAGGTGGTTGTAATATTGGAAGCATCTAGGTAAACTCAATCTCTAGGCTGGTACTTGGGCACCAAGGTTCTTCCACAGTTATAATATCATGCCATGTCATCCTTTGCCTTTGCCTTTGCCAGAGCTGCCTGAGCTTCCTCCTGTGTGATCTTCATCTAATTCATGAACTCATTCATGGCTTCATTCTCCAAAAGTTGAGCCCAGAGTTCAAAGCCTATGCATAGATGATGTCCAATGTCTAGGAAGAAGGGCAAAACTTGAGTGGCTGCATGAACATGGTTGTTGTACTGGAACTTGGCATCAGGGAGGAGTTTGTTCCAGTTATCCTGGCACTCATTGCAGAAGAGGCAGAGGTATTGTTCTCAAGTTTCTAGTTCACATGTTCAATCTGGCCATCAGACTGTGGGTGTTAGGCAGTGGAGATGCAAAGCTTCACATTAAGAAGACAGTAGAGCTCCCAGGTGAATTCCAACACAAATTGTGGACTCCAGTCAGATACATAAGCATTGGAGAAGCCATGGAGCTTTCAGACATTCTTCTAGTACAGGTTCACAGCACTCATAGTGGAGCAAGTGGTGTAAGTGGGAATGAAGTGAGCTCACTTGCTACAGAGGTCCACCACCATCATGATGGCATCATAGCTGTGAGTGTCAAGAAGCTCTACAATGAAGTCAACTGAGGCAATGCTCTATCACTTCAAGGGGACAGGCAGAGGATGGAGCTGTCTAGAGAGGAGGCAATGTTGGGGCTTGGTCTGGAGGCAAAGATCACAGATGCCAGCATAGGACTCAATATACTAGGACATCTAGGGCCAGCAGTCATTCTGAGACACTAGCTCCAATGTCTTCTACTAGCTGGGGTGTCCTGCAATCCAGCAATTGTGATGCTGCTCTATAATCATCCAGCAGAGCTCTGGGTCATTGGGCATATAAATGCAGTCCCAGAAGGTCAGGAGTCCATCACAGAGGGCCCATTTGTCTGCACAAATGGACTTGGCACTGGTGGTATATTCCAACTTGAGCACCTGGGCTGTCTGAGCAATGAGTTTCTCCTGCAGACCATCCTAGTTTTCTCACCAGACATCCTAGAGGATCTCCACCTCTGCTCTCTAAATAGCCAGGCCTTCCATGGCTCAGATCATGAATAACTCAGGTTGGAGGAGGACAATATTACTGTTGTCATCTTCTCCTGTGCCATGGTCAGCTTTCCAAAACAGGGCATCCCACTTTTCCATACTCTGGTCAGGCTTATGGTGCAACAAGAAGTCAAAGTTGGCTAGGTAGAGACCACCAGGCCTGCCAGCAATTGAGCTTTTTGGCTGTCCAAAAGTACTCAAGATTCTTGTGATCCATCTGCACTTCAAACTTATGCCAGGCACCCTCCAGGAAATGCCACCACTTCTCAAAGGACTAGATGATGGCCAACATCTCCTTATCATGGATTTCATAGTTGTGCTCCACCATGTTTAGGCTCTTGGAGTAGAAGGCCACTAGATGCCATTTCCCATCCTCCTGGGATTGTTGTGACAGAACAGCTCTGGTGGCAAAGTCAGAGCTGTTGGCTTTCACTTAGAAGGGGGAGTCATCATCCGGGAAGAGAAGTATGGGTCTGAAGGTGACAGCACACTTGAGGTCATTAAAGGCCATCTGCTCCAAGGAGCCTCAGCTCCAGACAGCATCCTTTGCAGTGAGGTCAAACAACAGTTGAGCATAATGGGAGAAATCCTAAATAAACCTCCAGTAGAAGTTAGTGAAGCCTAGGAATGCCTGCACTTCCTTCTTGTTCTTGGGCTTCAGCTACTCCATAACACCTGCCATCTTCACTGGGTTCATCTCCACAGCTCTATGCAAAATGATCAATCCAAGATACTCAATCCAGGTATGCTCAAACTCACACTTCTCTGGTTTGAGGTAGAGTTGGTGAAGGCAGAGGCATTTTAAGACAATGCATGTTGACCCAGTGATGCTTCTCTAACATCTTAGTGTAGATGAGGATGTTGTCAAGGTATATGCACACTATGCCTTTAGTGATGAGGTCTCAAAAGATGTCATTTATCATTATCTGGAAGGTGGTGGGGCTGTTGGTGAGTTCAAAGAACATGATAAGAGGTTCAAACAATCCCTGGTTGGTCTGGAAGGCAGCCTTCCATTCATCTCCCTCCTGAATGTGTACATTATTGTAGCCCCACCAAACATCCAATTTAGTGAAGTATTATACTCCCCAGAGATTATTAATGAGCTCAGAGATGAGAGGGAGGGGGTAGTGGTTCTTTGCAGTTATGGAATTAAGAACCTGATAGTCCTAAATTAGTCAGAGAGAGTTGTCCTTCTTTCTAATGAAGAAGACTGGAGAAGCCATTAAGGATTTGGAGGGGTAGATATGACCAAAGGCCAGGTTTTCCTGCAGGAAGATGTTAAGTTTATTCTGCTCCCTTGGCACCAGCAGATAGACCTTACAGCTGGCCAGCTTGGAGTCTGGCATTAATTCAATGGCATGGTTCCACTGCTTGTGCTCTAAAAGTGAGTCAAAAGAGGCCTGTCCTCAAATGCATGGAGGTACAGAGGCATGATGTCTTGGAATTCCTGGAATGCAGAGTTCACTGCAAAGGCCTGGGCCAGTCACTAAAAGGTGGTCTGGCTGGCTTAGATCTCTGTGATAGAGGGTGAGGAGTGTAGGGTAGTGGCATATATCCAGTCTCTAACCTCCACTGCCTTGTCCAGAAACTCCAGGTTGCACAAGCCACTGAACTCCCCCCTAGATCCTGTAAGGGAACACTCAGCAATGTGGGATACTCCTATCCCACAAGGCCAAGTGTCAAGAGATAAGCAAGAGTCTAGCAGGTGCTAACACAGGCTAGAAGCAAGTGAGAGTCAAGGCAGAGGCCAAAGGAAGTCGGATGTTACTAAGGGAGCTTACAGTCAGTTTGGTAAATAGACCTGGGAAACACTGCTATTGTTCAGTCTGAGGATATTCTATCCTGCAGACCATCCTATATACTATATCACTAGAAATAATGAATAACATAACTACTTCATCTGTCAGTGGTATATATGGAAGCCAGGCTAACAATTAATTTATACTGAGTAAAGTCTGAGCATATGATTCATGGAAGGCAACTAATGGGGATAGAAGGGTGTAGGGCATGACAGGCAGTATGTTAGATGAGCTAGAATGGTGGATTATCCTCAGACTAAGCCTGGAATAAAGTTGAACAGTCCTAAAAGAACCATCCCCTTATAGATCCTCCTTTGAGGTCCCTCCACTACTCCAGTCATCCTCATAGAGTGGCATCTATATGAGGGAATGCCAGGAGCAGGGGATTTAGAAGGTCTAGATCTGTAAAGAGAAGATGGCCAGCCTAGCAAGCCCAAATAGCTGCACACTCTCAAACCTCAGCCTGGCATTGTTTCTTGACCTCGGTGGTGCAGGTGGCACACCTCTGGGGGCACCACCTCATAATTACCTCACCCCAGGCCCAATTTACTTTGAGGTTGTGCTCCTAGAGCCAGGTGAAGCCCAGGATTATATTCTGCTTGTCTAGGCTGATGATAGCAAAGACCATGTGCTCAGTGTGGTTCCAGTAGTGGAGAATGAGATTAACCATAGAGTTGATGGCACCTGCTTTGTTGAGCATTCCATTGATATTGAAAAAAAAAAAAAAAAAAAACACCAGAATGGGCTTGGAAAGTAGCTGCATGGTTAGGTGGTGGCATTTCACAAACTCCAAATCCAGGAATAGCCCTGTTGCTCTACTATTCAGGAGGGTGGTGACTCTGCAGGTCTGCTAAGCATCTGTGGTCTCAACCTCCACATCAAGGTGCAGGGGTTTGTGGCTACTACATACTGCTGGGGCAGCTGGCATTTCCAGGCAGGGTGGCATGGGTGGAGCCTAGCCAGCTCTGGTCAGCTTGGCTTGGAGTTTGGAGTGGGTGTTTGTATGTCTGGAAGGGAGTACTGAGGTTCTGTTATCTTAAAACTATCAATATCAAGAGAGGCAATTTCATTTTCTATTGACAGACAAGTGAACCTGTTAGTACCTAGTGACAGAGGCATACACCTCATCTGTTGCTTGCCTAAAAATTCTCCTCCAGGCCTGGGAGGAGGGCACAAGCACCACTCTCCTATGGAGTCAGCTCCAGTGCTGGCTCATTGGGTGAGGGATCTCTGGTGGTGTTCTTTGTGGCCAACAGTTGCAGGAGGAGCTCCTCTTGTTCAGCCATGAAGAGATAGCATACCTCAAGACCCATTGGGCAGTGTCAAGCAAAGTGCCCTGGTTTCTCACATTTCTGGCACAGTAAAGGTGCAGGGCAATGCTGTTGGGTGGCATTGATGTCCATGGGGATGCCTGGAGGCAAGGGTCATGGTACAGGGATGACCAGAGCAGAGGCAGGTGCTAGACATATGGGAGTGGGGTACTAGAGCATGGTGGCAGGAGCAAGGCAGGGAGTTAGGTGCATGCAGCATAGCTCCCATTGAATCTCCATAAGCTGCCACTGATCCCAGGCCACCTTATACTAAGTGGAAATCTGCTTATTGTCTGGAAGGCCCTCTACAAGGTTGTCAATACATTCCAGTAATGCAGGGTGCAGGCCATCCTGGAATGTGAGGCACAGTTGGAGACTATTGGAGTAGGCTGCCTGCTCAACTAATGCCTAAAAGGAATCAATATACTCATCCAGCATCCTTTTTCCTTGCCCATACTCCCAGTTGCATAGTGCTAAAGCAGCAGTTTTGGTGGGGTCAATTGAGAAAAACTCTGCCTGGAAGTCCCTTTCAAAGGTGGCCCAATTTGCAAAACTTCTAACACCTCTAGGGCATCAAAACACCTGCAGCATGTAGGTGGAGGCATGTCTGGCCTTCATATACAACAGGACCCAAGCTATTTTCAGTGCATTAGAGTCAAAGGCATCTCTGCTGAGGTGAATGTAGGTGAGGCAGGACTGGAGGAAATGTTCTCTGCTGGACTGATCACTGTCATATGTGTCCAGGAGTGCAGGATTGGGGATTTATGCTTGGAGGTTTACTAGAGCTGCCAGAGGCACTACCAGGGCTGCCGGGGGTGTTTCCATGGCCAGAGGTGGCATGGAGGTAGGGGTCAGGTGCTCTAGTAATGCCTGAAGGGACTGGAAAATGAGCTTGGTGGTTTGGCAAAGGGTGGAGAGTTCAGTCATGTGATGAGTGAGGGAAGATTGGGTCAGTTGCACCTGGCTCTCTAGGTGGTAGCAAGTGAGTCCAGGCCTCATCCTGTGGGGCTGGGGCCTCTGAGGGAGTGT
>JAGGAV010008197.1:0-13422 GCA_017657295.1 Termitomyces sp. DKA64 | reverse complement strand
ACAATGATGAACAACATCTTCTGGGACCTCATCACCAAAGGCATAGTGTGCATATACCTCAACAACATCCTCATCTAAACCAAAATGCTGGAGGAGCATCACTGGGTCACATGCATCATCTTGGAATGCCTCTGCCTTCACCAGCTCTACCTCAAACCAGAGAAGTGCAAATTTGAGCAGATTTAGATTGAGTATCTTGGGCTGATCATCTCACACAGAGCTGCAGAGATGGACCTGGTGGAGGTAACAGGTGTAGTGGAGTGGCTGGAGCCCAAGAACAAGAAGGAAGTGCAGGCCTTTTTAGGCTTTGCTAACTTCTACCAGAGGTTTATCCAGGATTTCTCCCATCATGCCTGCCTTCTGTTTGATCTCACTGCAAAGGATGCTGCCTAGAGCTGGGCCCCCCCAGAGCAGATGGCTTTCAACAATTTCAAGCATGCTGTCACCTCTGGGCCCATCTTCCTCTTCCCAGATGACAACTCTCTCTTTTGGGTAGAAGCTGACAGCTTCAACTTCACCACTGGAGCTATACTGTCACAATAATCCTGGGAGGATGGAAAATGGCATCCAGTGGCCTTCTACTCCAAGAGCCTGAATGCAGTAGAGCAAAATTATGAGATTCATGACAAGAAGATGCTGGCCATCATTTGGTCCTTCAAGGAGTGGCAGCATTTCCTGGAAGGTGCATGCCATAAGTTTGAGATTTGGAGGGATCATGAGAACCTCAAGTACTTCTGGACAGCCAAGAAGCTCAACTGCTAACAAGCCTGATGGTCTCTCTACTTAGCCAACTTTGACTTCTCACTGCATCACAAGCCAGGCCAGAGTATGGGGAAGCCAGACACCCTGTCCCAGAGAGCAGACCACAGCACTAAAGGGGACAACAGCAATAACATTATGCTTCTCTGGCCCAAACTGTTCATGATCTGAGCCATGGAAGGCCTAGTCATCAAAGGAGCAGAGGTAGGCATTCTCCAGGACATCTGGCATGGGAACTGGGAGGGTTAACAGGAGGAACTTGTTGCTCAGGCTATCACAACCTGTCCCCAGACCCCTGCCTTGCCCCCAGACTTTGCCCAGCCAAGCCCAGCAAGGCCCAGAATACACCCCCCTGCTCCTCCAACCCCTGTGATCCTCTCCTACCCTTGGCACCCACTCTAGCAAACTTCAATGCTTGTCTGGAGATCCCCAACACTTCCCTGGCATACCCCAGTGACCCCAATAGACTCCAACCACATCTCTGGCAGACCTTATCAAGCCCCTGACCCTTTCCAAGCTCCTGAGCATCTCCAACATCTCTTCTGACCCTGGCCCACACTACTGACTTGCTCCCTCAATCTAGTGCATCATTCTAGACTTCCTGACAACTACAGCATGATTTAAGTTCCCATCAGTTCCCATCATCCATAGCCTGCATCCCTATCAGTTCCCATCAAAATACTGCTGTGGCCTGCCAACTGATCAGAACCAACACCTGGAAGCCCCATGTGTCTCTGTTGAGTCCCACCATGACACCTGCAATCCCCAAAAGAGGTCCTGTAGCCAGTATATAAGTCATAGAACAGTATCTGTTACAGTAGCCTTGATATTACCCAAATTACTGTTTTGTTTCTTGTGTTTCTGTCTTGTTGTTCCATCTTGTCAGTTCCAATCTTATCAGTTTCTTTTCTTGTCTCATGTCCATCTCTAACTTCTAAGTCTTGTCTTGTCTCATTCCTCTCAGTTCCTTGTCTTGTCTTGACTTTCCTGGCTATGTTTGACTCTCCTCCTATTGCCCCAACTCTTCCTTTTCAACTCCATGACCTCCAAAACCCTCCCCATGCCCTCAAATCAGAGCTCAGCCCTGAGTTCCCCTTTATCCTTGATATTTGACTCCAGAGCTCTATCTCATACTCACTCCCCACTTGTCCATTACTCCTGCTCCTCCACACATCCTTCTGGAGCACCTTTCCTCACTTTGTCCACCCAGTTTCACTCTTCCAGAGCTCACTGGAGCACAGAATAGTAAGTGTAGATGTTGTGTCTGCCTAGTAAGGACTCACCCAGTGCAGTTGAGCCTTCATGGTCAGCAGAACCTGACATGATATCAAGGCTCCCCCTTATCTTGTTCCTGATGTCTGCTTACAATCCCATGTACCTGCCTCCTGGCTATCTGATCAACCATTATGGAAGGCTGGTACCTGACCCATACTACCCCCTGTTCTATCTGCTCATACCTGACTGCTATGTCTCACCCACTCTGCAGTACTAGGTCCCAGATCAGAACCTGAGCCCCTACAGCCCATCAGTCAGTCAGTCAGGGACCTCTCCCAGGCTGGCATTACCCCTTGTTGTACCTTGTTGAAGGGAACTACCCCTGCATGCAACCTGAAGCCCCATCAAGGCCCTACTACTCCTACTTGACCCCCACTGCAGCCTCAGTCTTCCAAGAACAACTTGATGGCTACTTCCCCCCATGGCCTTGACCCTCCATTGCTCCCCTAGTCCAAGTTCCACCCTCTCCCAAACAGCAATGGATTGAGACCTATGTCCAACAGCATGACAAGGTCCTCTGCTTCCTTCACTTCTCCCCTTGCTGACTTTGCCAGATGCACACAAGCCCTTCTTATCAGTCTGGGACACCATAACATCTCTGAGACACCAGAGACTTGGGCAGACTGCCTCTTAACCTTCTATGAGCAATATCAGCAGGGCACCCTTCTTGAAAATGCCAGGAGGACCCTTGAAGTCAACACTAACCTCTAGAATGGACTCTGTGCCCTAATCAAGGAGATCCACACCAGCCTGAACCCCTGCCAGCTTGGGGACTCCTTGGACCCTGCTCACTCCTTCTATGTACAGTGAGAAGAACCTGCCAGAGTGTGAACAAGAGCCCTGGCCCCCATCTCTCACCAACAGGAGGAGCTCAATGCTATGTCTGACATTCTAAAGTCCCTCAACCCTGCCAGAGGACTTTTTGACTAACCCACCACTCACACCTTGGCTCTTTCTGCTTACCTCAGAGCCAACATCATCCCTGACATCCCCTGCACCACTGAGCCTGAGTACCACACCCAGAAGGCACCCCAACCCCTCCCCAACAATGACCTCATATCCACCCACACCCTCTCCTATGTTGATGAACCAGAGAACTCCAGTGAGGAACCTGCCCCTTGAGAAGGAGCCTAGGAGCTCCCCAGGGACCAACCCCCTCATCTCAACCTCTGTCCTGCCTGGGGATATGCCCTGCCCCCTTGCAACAATGCTCTGGTCACCCTCCAACAACCCTCCAGCTCTAGAGCTACAAGAACTGCCCTTCTCCCCATACTGCCCTGACCTCCCTTTTCTAACCAACCTGCCAACACCAATAATCTTGGACTGCTGACCCCTGAAGGACCTTCTTACTGGGCACTGGAACCCCCTCACTGGGCCCTGAGACTTCCTCA
Organism: Termitomyces sp. DKA64; assembly: GCA_017657295.1. NCBI lineage: Eukaryota > Fungi > Basidiomycota > Agaricomycetes > Agaricales > Lyophyllaceae > Termitomyces > Termitomyces sp. DKA64. The sequence goes on along the minus strand of JAGGAV010008197.1, from coordinate 9,997 downwards.
CTGGGCCCTGGAACTCCCTCACTGGACTCTGGGACCTCCTCACTGAGCTCTGGTGTCAAGTTCCACTGACCCAGGGGCTCAGCTGTACTGGGCAAGTCCTTACTAGGCAGACATGATGTCTACACTTATGATCTCATGCTCCAGTGAGCTCCAGAAGAGTGAAACTGGGTGAACAAAGTGGAGAAAGGTGTTCCAGAGAAGTCTGGAGTGCTCTAGAAGGGTGTGCAAAGGAGCAGGAGTAATGGGCAAGTGGGGAGTGAGTATGAGATGGAGCTCTGGGATTGAAAGTTAGGATTAAAAAGGAACTTGGGGCTAGGCTCCAAGTTAAGGGCATGGGGAGGTTTTTGGAGGTCATGGAGTTGAGAGAAGGAGTTGGGACAATAAGAAGAGAGTCAAATGTAGCTGGGAGAGTCAAGACAAGACAAAAAACTGAGGGAACAAGATGAGACAAGACTTAGAAAATAGAGACAGAGATAAGATGGGAAAGGAAACTGATAAGATTGAAACTGACAAGGCAGAACAACAAGACAAAAACACACAAGATGAAACAATAAATCAGGTGATATCAAGACTACCATAACAGATACTGCTCTACAGCTTATATACTGGCTATGGGACCTCTTCTGGGAGTTGCAGATATGATGGTGGGACTCAACAGAGACATGCAGGGCCACCAGGTGTTGGTTCTGATCAGTTGGCAGGCTGCAGTAGTATTCTGATGAGAACTGATAGAACATGGATTGTGGGTGATGGGAACTGATGGGAACTCAGGTCATGCCATAGTTGTTGGGAAGCCCCAGAGTAATGTGATGGATTGAGGGAGCAAGTCAGTAGTGTGGGCCAGGGTTAGGAGATGTGTTGGGGATGCCCAGGAGCTTGAAAATGGTTGGGGGGTTTGGTAGGGTCCATGGGGGATGTGGCCAGGGTCCATTGGGGTCACCAGGGTATGCCAGAGAAGCGTTGGGAATCTCTAGAGAAGCATCAGAGTTTGCCAGAGCAGGCACCAAGGGTAGAAGAGGGTTGCAGGGGTTGAAGGAGGGGGGGAACATGCTTTGGGGCTTGCTGGGCTTGGTTGGGCAAAGCCTGGGGGTCCAGGGACAGGTTGTGACATCACCCCCCTATCAGCATCAAGACCCTTTGAGATGCAGGGAGATCTCTGGGGTTGGCAGTGGCATAGGAATCAAAGTCAAAGTGTGATGGCTTCCTGACCTAGAAGCTCTCCAGGAGAACATAAAAAGGTCATGGCACATTTCACTTCCTTTAACAATTTTCTATGCCATCATCCCCTTTGTCATCTTCATCTCCTGCTTCCCCAACTCCCCCTTCATCAGACAAAAACCATGTTGAGGCATGGGAGGACTACAAACATCACCAGGAGGAGTTTGCATAAGTGCATTGCTCCTGTGTCTCCACAGGTTACTGATTTAGTCAGGTAGAACTATCCCAGGTGGTGGCTGGCCTTTCTACAAGTTCCATCCAGGTCAGTTCTTCAAGGCAATTGGCTCCATCAGCTCCTTCATCTGCAGCTCATCCCCCTCAGCCCATACTGGGTCCCAGGATGGCCCTGGTGGTTCTGCAGGCACAGAGGGTGCCACAATCAAAGGTGATGCTAGAATAATTTGTGGAGGCAGTGGGGCAGGTGCAGAGTCCCCCTACTCAGGAGTGGTGTGAAGCAGAGGCTCCAGTAAGTGTGAGGACTTTCAGACTTTCCACCTAGTTGGCCCAGTCTTCAGTGTATTATCTGTGCCTGACATGGGGAGTGTTGCAAGTTTGAAGAGCCCATGCTGGGATTCTGCCAGGATTCTGCAGTTTGCCTTCTGTGTCATGGTAGGCACAACAAGTGCTCCATTTTGTGGGACTGGCAGGCCATCTGTATAGCAGCATAGCAGGGTTGGGAGGTGGCATGGGTTATGGAGTGGCTGGATGAGGAGTGGAGGGGAAGGGTTTGGGCAGGGGTAAGGGTTCATTGAGGGTGGTGCATTCAGGTCTGGGGGGTGGGGGGGGGGTTGGGCACCCCTGGGGGAAGGTGGGGCCTCCATGGAGCAGGTGGAGGGAGGGGGTTCAAGCAGCACTGGATAAGGGAAAGTGCAGGGTGTCCCCCCCTCCAGAGGCCAGGCCTAGCAAGTGACCATGAAGTGACATGATGATGGCAGGGCCCCTGGGTTCCCATGTATATTCTCCTGGGTTAGGGACCTTGGTGGGGCCTGCCCCACACCCTCCAGAGTCCCCCTCTTTGTCCATGGTCAAGGACCTTTGTCATTATGTGGAGGAGCTGACAGGGCAGTTGTAGGAGCAGGAAGGGAGCTCTGGAGTAAGGACAAAGAGCTCCAAAGGCAAGGAGAAGAACTCCAACAGGCAAAGGAGGAGTGGGGGAGGATGCAGATGGATGGGAACATGGCACAGCAAGACTACAAGGCTGCCATTTGAATGGCATGTGTTGGAATTTCAGGGGTTGCAGAAGTGATTGGGGCAGTCAGAGGCCCAGTTTGCAGGGGCAATTGAGCAGTGAGGGATCTCTGATGCATGGGCAGGCAGGCTGGAGATTGAGGGAGGATGGAGAAGGGAGGAGTGGTTGGCCAACAAAGTGGCCTTGGGGCAAGGGAGGGTTCTTCATAAGTATTTCCCTTGCTCTGGTCCTTCTGCTGCTAACCTTGTACTTTTTTTCTGAAGGTTGGATCTGCAAACACCAAATCCTCCTGGACAGGGCATCTATGGCCTTTGCCTCCATCCAGGATGGCATGAGGAGGCTGATTGGGAATCTTTCTCTGAAGATGGAGCAAGGGGTGGGGCAATTGGAGCAGCTACTGGCAGGTCATCAGCAGAGGAATTTGATGGATCTGGGGTCATGATGGGAGGTGGCAGTGGATATTGGGGAGGCACTGCCACATCACAAGGATCTTCTGGCTATCATGGCAGCCCAAATGGAGATGGACCTGGCAGTAGTGGCAATGGAGAGGAGGACTCTGGAGTAGGAGGGGTGAGGGGAGCCTTGGAGTGAATTTCTTGGGCTTTTTGCTGTTCCATACTGTGTCAACTGTTTATTTTGTACTTATAGTCATGTATTATATTTTTCTTGATGGTTCTAGGATGCTCTTTGGATGCTCTTTTAAACTGGATAGAGATTATAGAAATGAGAAACATAGGGGGTTGTTGGGGGAGTTGCATCCCTAACAAATCTGGGGGTGCACCTACTATGGCCATCTGTTCATGGCCAGTTCTGGGGGCTCTGGAGTTTGGTGGGGTGTCACTGGTAGGCATTCTGGGGCTTGGCAGGGGCACCAGAAAGCTCCTCTGGAGTTTGCAAGTGTTGTTGGCAGGGGTCCCAAGCCAGGTAGAGGAGTTGGAAGCCCAGTCAGAGTGCTGGGGTCATTGAGGTTACACCTAGAAAAGTCTGGGCCTGTGTACCAGTTATAGGGAATGCCTGGGAAGTTTTCTGAGACTTCAGGTAGGGGTGAGACATAGCAGGGGATGGGTCTCAGAGGTGTCCAACTGTTACAATTAAGCAGAGGGGTGGGGTTTGACCAGTTGACAGAGGGTTAACAGTCCAGAGTTAAGGGAGCCTGAGGATGCAGAGTCACAGAAGAATGAGAGGGTGGCATGGAGGTTGAGGGAGCAGGTGGGGGATCAGGGGTAATTTACCAAGAGGGTGTCCAGAAGAGATTGCCATTGTGCAGAGAAATTCTACCTGGGGCAGAGAGGATGTAGGAGTCCAATTTACAATGTGTGGTGCCTTTGGGGCTTAACCTGCTGGGTTGTTTTCTGTAAACTGGTACTTGCAGTTGTCCCTGTCAATGGTCTAGATGGCATGTCCCATAACCTGGTGCTTAGAGCAATTGTTCATGAAGTGGCCCTGCTTACCACACATAATGCATGTTCCTTCCTTCTGTCACTGCTCCTGTGTCTCTGCTGGAACATCAATCCAGGGTCTGCTTTTGATCCAGCTGGCACCCAGGGTCTCCTGATTGTCAGGGGGGTCTGGGCTATTGTTGGGATCTGGAGGGTCACTGGGGTCAGGGTCTGGAGGATTTGGGGCCTTGCAGGGGTTGGCAGTGTTAAGCTGGGCAGCAGGGCAGAGTCTGGAGGAGCAGTTTGCAGTAGGCAGACCTTGTCTGGAGGGCATGCAGGGCATAGAGTTAGCAGGCATCGTGGGGGTGGGGGTCTGGTTGTCAATGCTTGCTCCAGCCTGCCAACTAGGGTTGCTGGGGGTGCTCCAGTTGCTCTGTGGACCTTGGTTTTTGCTTCAGTCCTCCCAGTAACACTGGTTGATCTGTATAACAAGTGCTTTGTAGCTGTCATACATAGGCTGCTTGGGGGCAAGGTGGAGAATGTCCTTGATCCATTGTGGGAGGGCATGGTAAAGGGCAAATCAGAGGGTGTTGTGGTTCCAGCCAGTTTCATAGGCTTCCCATTCAAACTAGATAATGAAGGTTGTGAAACATTTGTTATTGTGCATCTGGAAGTTGTACACATTTTCTTCCACTTCTACTACAGTGTCAAATACTCTGAACTTACTGGAGAATTCCTAAGTGAAGGTGGGCCAGTTAGATAGTACCAGGTTACCAGGATCAAATCAGAGCAGTGCCATATAGTGGTTAAAGGCAGTGCCCTGCAGGTACAAGGCAGCAAAGGCTACTCATGAGCTTTCAAGCTGAAAAGTGACAGGCTTAGCTTGAAACATGGTGAGACATTGTGTCAGGAAGGTCTGCCACTTCTGAGGGTCTTGGCCATTAAAAGGTTCCAGTTTCTGAATGTCAAGTCTTCCTTTCTGGGCTAGAGCATCATAGGTGTCATCCTAATTGTTCTGATTCTGAGGTAGGGGTCCAGTGTTGTAGTAGTAGTAATAATTGTTGTTCCCACCTCTGTGCTGGGGGGGGAAGTTGTCCATGGCCAGGCCCCATCCACACAGAGGTCTGCTGTTGGGGGGTCCACCACTGGGATTCAGTCTTGTATTAACTGGAGGGAGTCCTGGGGCCTAGGGAGGTCTTCCAGAGGTCGGTGGTTGGTGTGGGCAGGTCAGTTAGAGAAGGGAGGTCAGGGCAGTGTTGGAGGAAGGGCAGTTCTTGTGGCTTCAAGGCCAGGGGGTTGTCAGAGGGGATTGTTGTGAGGGGATGGGGCATATTCCTGGGTGGGGCAGAGGTTGAGGTGAGGGGGTTGGTCCCTGGGGAGCTTCTGAGCTCCTTCTCAAGGGGCAGGTTTCTCACTGGGGTCCTCTGGTTCATTGATATAGGAGAGGGTGTGGGTGGATAGGCAGTCATTATTGGGGAGGGGTTGGGGTGCCTTCTGGATGTGGTGCTCAGATTCAGTGGTCTGATCCCAAGTGCAGGAGGCATCGGGGACAGTGTTAGCCCTGGAGCAAGTGGAAAGATTCAAGGTGGGAATGGCAGGTTGATCAAAAAGTCCTCTGGTAGGATTGAGGAACTTCAGAATGTTGGATGTGGCATTGAGTTCTTTCTGCTGGTGGGAGATGGGGGCCAGAGCTCTCATTTGTGCTCTAGCAAGTTCTACTTGCTGTACATGGAAGGAGCAGGTGGGGTCCAAGGGGTCCTCAAACCAGCAGAGATTCAGGCTGATGTGGATCTCCTTGATCAGGGCATGGAGTTCATTCTGGAGGTTGAAGTCAACTTTGAGGGTCCTCCTGATGTTCTTAGGGAGGTTGTCCTGCTGATGTCACTTGTAGAAGATTAAGAGGTGGTTCACCCACATCTCTGGTGTCCCAGAGATGTTATGGTATTTCAGGCTGACAAGGAGCACTTGTGTGTGTCTGGCAAAGTCAGCAGGGGAGAGGCAGAGGGAGTGGAAGACCTTGTTGTGCTGTTGAACATAGGTCTCAACCCATTGCTGTCTGGAGGAGGGTGAAACTTGGACTAGGGGAGCAACAGAGAGTTGGGGCTAAGGAGAAAAGTAACTGTCAAGTTGTTCTAGGAGAATCAGGGCCACAGCAGGGGTTGAGTAGAAGTAGTAGGGCCTTGGTGGGGCTTTGGGTTGCATGCAGGGGTAGGTCCCTTCAACAGGGTACAGTGGGGCGTAGTGCCAGCCTGGGGGAGGTCTCTGACTGACTAACAGGCCATAGGAGATTGGGTTCTGATCTGGGACCCAGTACTGTGGAGTGGGTGAGACATAGCAGTCAGGTATCTGCAGATAGAACAGGGAGTAGTATGGGTCAGGTACTGGCCTTCCATAATGGTTGATCAGATAGCCAGGAGGTGGGCATGCAGGATTGTAAGCAGACATTGGGAATGGGGTAAGGAGGAGCCTTGATATTATGTCAGATTCCACTGACCCAGGGGCTTAGCTGCACTGAGCAAGTCCTTACTAGGTGGACATGATGTCTACACTTACAATCCTGTGCTCTGGTGAGCTTTAGAAGAGTGAAACTGGGTTAACAAAGTGGGAAAAGGTGTTCCAGAGAAGTCCAGAGTGCTCTGGAAGGGTGTGTGAAGGAGTGGGAGTAATGGGTGAGTGGGGAGCAAGCACAAGACAGAGCTCTGGGGTCAAAGGTTAGGAATAAAAGGGAACTTGGGGCTAGGCTCCAAGTTAAGGGTGCAGGGAGGTTTTTGGAGGTCACAGAGTTGAGAAAAGGAGTCAGAACAATAAGAAGAGAGTTAAAGGTAGCTAGGAGAGTTGAGACAAGACAAGAAACTGAGGGAATGAAACAAGATGGGACTTAGAAAATAGAGACAGAGACATGACAGGAAACGGAACTGATAGGATCAAAACTGATAAGATCAAAACTGATGAGGCAGAACAACAAGATGGAAATACATAAGATGAAACAGTAAATTAGATGATATCAAGGCTACCATAACAGATACTGCTCTACAGCTTATATACTGGCTACAGGACCTCTTCTAGAGGTTGCAGGTGTGATGGTGGGACTCAACAGAGACATGCAGAGCTGCAGGGTGTTGGTTCTGATCAGTTGGCAGGCCACAGCAGTATTTTGATGGGAACTGATAGGACACAGGTCATGGGTGATGGGAACTGATGAGAATTTGGGTCATGCCATAGTTGTTAGGAAGCCCTGGAGTAATGTGACAGATTGAGGAAGCAAGTCAGTAGTGTGGGCTGGGGTTAGGAGATGCATTGGGAATGTCCAGTAAAATGGTCAGGGGGCTTGGTAGGGTCTGCAGGAGATGTGGGTGGGGTCCATTGGGGTCACTGGGGTATGCTGGGGAAGCATTGGAAATCTCTGGAGAAGCATCAGAGTTTGCCAGAGTGGGCACCAAGGGTAGGAGAGGGTTTCAGGAGTTAAAGGGGGAGGAGGATGTGCTCCAGGGCTTGCTGGGCTTGGTTGGGCAAAGTCCAGGAGTCTGAGGATGGGTTGTGACACCTGGGACCCCCTTCAGTCAATACAGGACTAAACTCCAATGGCAGACCTCCCAATGGTGGACCTCCAGGTGGATGGGGCCCAGCCATAAACAACTTCTTTACCCAGTGCAGAGGTGGGAACAACAATTACTACTACTACTACAATGCCAGACCCCTGCCTTGGAACCAGAACAATCAGGATAACACCCATGATGCTCTAACCCAGGGAGGAAGACTTGACATTCAAAAACTGGAACCTTTCAATGAATAAGACCCTTGGAAGTGGGGGACCTTCCTGACACAGTGTCTCACCATGTTTCAAACTAAGCCCATCACTTTTCAGCTTGAAAGCTCACAAGTAGCCTTTGCTGCCTCATACCTGCAGGGCACTGCCTTCAACCACTATACAGTGCTGCTCCAGTTCAACCCAATACTCTCCAACTGGCCCACCTTTATGTAGGAATTCTCTGGTAAGTTCAGAGTATTTGACACTGTAGCAGAGGTGGAAGAAAACATGTATAACCTCCAGATGCATGATAACAAGCATTTCATGACCTTCATTATCTGGTTTGAATGGGAAGCCTATGAGACCAGCTAGAACTACAATGCCCTCTGGTTTGGCCTTTGCTGCACCCTCCTGCAATGGATCAAGGATGATTTCCACCTTGCCCCCAAGCAACCCACATATGATGATTACAAAGCACTCATTATGCAGATCAACCAGCATTACTGGGAAGACTGGAGTGAATATCAAGGTCCACAGAGAAACTAGAACACTCCCAGCAACCCTGGTTGGCAAGCTGGAGCAAGCAACAACAACTGGACCACCACCCCTGCAACACCTGCTAATTCTGCACCCCATGTGCCCTCTAGACAAGGCCCAACCATCATAAACCACTCCCCCAGACCCTGCCCCACTGCCCAACTCAATGCTGTCAACCCCTGCATGGCCCTGGACTCTCTGGATCCTGACCTGGTCAACCCTCCAGACCCAAACAATAACCTGGACCCCCCTGACAATCAGGAGACCCTGGGCACCAACCAGATCAGAAACAGGCCCTGGATTGATGTTCCAGTGGAAACACAGGAGCAGAAATGGAAAGAGGGAGCATGCATTTTGTGCAGTGAGCAGGGCCATTTCATGGATGACTGCTCTAAATGCCAGGTTATGGGATGTGCCATCTGGACCATCAACAGGGACAACTGCAAGTACCAGTTTACAGAAAATGACCCTGTGGTCTAAGCCCTGAAGGTACCACACATGGCAGATCAGACTTCTACATCTCCTCCACTCTGGCTAAAATCCCTTCATGCAATGGCAATCTCTCTCAGACACCCTTTCAGTATATTACCCCTCAATCCCCCACCCACCCCCTCACCCTCCATGCCACCCTCCTGTTCTTCCATGACTTTGCACCCTTGGGCCCCCTCAACTCCAGACTACTGACCCATATTGACTGGTCAAATCCCACACTCTGCCTTGACTGGAATGGTTTGGCATCCCCAAGACCCACCCCCCACCATGTCTTACCACTACTCCCCTGGCATTCCCTATAACTGGTACAAAGGCCCAGGCTTTTGCAGGTGTAACCCCAATGGCCCCAGCACTCTGGCTGGGCCTTCAACACCCCTGCTAAGCTTGGGACCCCCACCAACAACACTTGGAAACCCCAGAGGAGCTTCTCTGCCATCTCCACCAAGCCCTGGGATGTCCACCAACAACACCCCACTAAGCCCTAGGACCCCTGGGACTAGCATGTAGAGACAGCATTGGTGGGCATAACCTCTGCATCTGGGTCTAGCAGGGATGCAACTCCTGCCAGTATCACTTATGTTTTCATTTCTCATCTTTGTCTACATAATCTAAAAAATCCCTCTAAGGCTGCAAGAAGACCATTATTTACAATCACTACAAGTACAGTATAATACAATACAACACAGCAAGAAAGAGAATCTAAGAAACTACCTTGACCCCAGAAATATGACTCTCTCACCCCTCCTCCTCTGGAACCCTCCTCTCCATTACCACTATTGCCAGGTCCATTTCCATTTGGGCTGCCACAGTAGCCAGGAGCTCCTTGTGCTGTGGCAATGGCTCTCTGACATCTACTGCCACCTCCCACCATGACCCTGGGTCCACTGAATTCCTCTGCTGGTGACCTGCCAGTAACTGCCCCATCTGCTCCATACCTTGGTCAACCTCTGGGGGAAGATCCCCAGGCATTCTCTGCAGGCCATCCTGAATTGAGGCAAATGTGGTCAAGGCCCTGTTTAAGAGGATTTGATGTTCATGCACCCAATCTAGGGCAAGGAACCCAAATGTCAGTAGAAGAAATGACTGGAGTACTGAAAAGACACTTATGGAGGATTCCCCCTCATCCTGCAGCCACCTCATTTGCCAACCATCCCTTGTGCCTGTCAGGGGACTACTCTTTTCTGACCTCCACCCCTGTCTGACACTGACTCTCCTAGCCTGTTTCTGCTTCCCTGAGGCTTGTTCAATGGCTCTGGGGCACTCTATGAGTCTCTGGAGATCTCCAGAGACTCCCAGAACTCTCTGTGATCCACTGTTGCACACTTTGGCTAACTCTGGTCACCTACACAGTTGTTCTCATGCCTCCACTGCCCCCTGATGCACCACATCAAGCAGAGGAGATCCTTAGACTTGTTCTCTTTGGATTCCCCTCTG
>JAGGAV010008196.1:0-13443 GCA_017657295.1 Termitomyces sp. DKA64 | reverse complement strand
AGATTGCCTCCTGGTATAAAGTGGCCCAGGATCAGTGGCAGCTCATGGAGATTTGATGGGAGCTATGTCACATGCACCCAACTCACTGCCCTGTTCCCATCTCCACTTTCCAGTATGCCACCCCTGTTTCCCCAGCACCTGCCTCTGATCTGGCTAGCTCTGCCCCATGACCTTTACTGCCAGGCATCCACATGGACATTGACACTACCTGACAGTGCCATGGCATGCCACTGCTGTGCTGGAGATGCCAGAAACTCAGGCATTTTTTGCAGCACTGCTCATTAGGTCTTGAGGTACATTACCTTTCTATGGCAGAGCAGGAAGAGCTTCTCCTGCAGCTGTTGGCTGCAAAGGACATGGCCAGAGACCCTTCACCAGACAAGCTGGGACTGGAGTTGACTCCAGAGGAGAGCAGCGTTTGCACCCCCCTCCCAGGTCTGGAGGATTTTCAGTCAAGTGGCAGATGAGATGTACATCTCTGTCACCAAGTACTAACTGGTTCACATGTCTGTTGGTAGAAAATGAAATTGCTTCCATCAATATCAATGACCCCTAAGACAACAGAACCTCAGTACTCCCCTCCAGACATACAAACACCAAATCCAGACTCCAAGTCAGGCCCACCAATGCCAGGCAGACCTCATCTGGACCACCCTGCATCAAAATGCCAGCTGCCTTGGCAGTATGTGGTAGCTGCGAACCCCTTGGCAAACTCCCTGCACCTTGATGTGGAAATTGAGACCATGGATGCCCAGCAGGCCCATGGAGTCACTGCCCTCCTGAACAGTGGTGCCACAGGGTTGTTCCTAAACTTGGAGTTTGTCCAGCACCACTGCCTGACCACACAGCTGGTGTCTCAGCCCATTCCAGTGTTCAACATTGATGGAATGCCCAACAAGGCCAGGGCCATCAACTCCATGGTTGACCTCATCCTCTGCTACTGAAACTATGCAGAGCAGGCCATGTTTGCCATCACCAGCCTAGGTAAGCAGGACATGATCCTTGGATTCCCCTGGCTTCAGAAGCACAACCCTGAAGTGGACTGGGCCTGGGGTGAGGTGACCATGAGCCAATGTCCCTGGAAGTGTGCCACCTGTGCCACCAAGGTCAGGGAACAGTGGTGGGCTGCAGTTTGAGAGTGCACAGCCATTCAGGCTTGTTGGGCAGGCCATCTCCCCTTTGCAGATCTGGATCTTTTGGACCCCCCACCCTTGGTGTTCCCCCATAGAGAAGCCCTCTACAAGGATGACTGGAGTGGTGGTGGGGCCCTGGAGGAGGATCTGTTAGGGGAGTTTTGCAGCTTGCATAACCTGGAGTCTTTGGACAAAGCTGTGGAGAATGGAGATCAGATATACACCACCATCCTACACTCCCCACCCTCTATTGTGGATATCTGTGCCAGCCAGACCATTTCTCAGTGGCTGGCCCAGGCCTTTGCAGCCAACTCTGTGCCTTGGGAGCTCTGGGACATCATACCTCCATATCTCCATGTGTTTGAGGATGTGTTCTCCAAGGCCTCATTTGACTTGCTTCCAGAGCATAAACACTGGGACCATGCCATTGAATTAGTACCAGACTCCAAGCCTGCTAGCAATGAGGGAATAAGGAAGGCATGCAGAAGGATGCTGTAGCTCAGGTTGCACAGGTCCTTCAGACCCAACATGCCAGTGGAGTTAAATCAGTATATGCAGAAGAGTGGGGCCTCCAAGATGAACTGCTGACCCTCATAGGGATGCATCTATTGCCCAACATCCCAGAGCATTGTCAGGGCATTGTAGAGCAGCACCATAATTCCTGGATGGCTGGGCATCCTTGCAGGTATAAAACCTTAGAACTGGTGTTCCAAAACTATTGATTGCCTCAGATGTCCCAGTACATTGGCATCTACACCAGCACCTGTGACCTTTGCCTCCATATACCAGGCCTCATTGTCAATGACCCATGGGTGGCACAGTATTATGATTGATAGTGGACATCAGCCCCTATGTACAGCCTGGAGATCATGTCTACTTGGATAGTTCAGATATAAAGACAACATGACCATCTCAGAAGCTGTCACATTGACACCTGGGGCCATTCATGGTGGAAAGACAAGTAGGGCCATTAGCCTACCAGTTGAAACTTCCTGTAGGTCTATGTCAATTACACCCAGTCTGTAATACCATCAAGCTATTCCCAGCTCCAGAGAATCCCATTCCTGGTAACTGACCAAAGCCACTGCCACTACCAGTACTGGCTGATAATAAGGGGGAGTATGAGGTGGAGGAAATTCTGGATAGTAGAGTGTTCTGGGGGAAGTTGCAGTTCAAGGTGAAATGGAAAGTATATGGTATTGAAGATCTTTTGGAAACCACAGGCAAATGTGCATGCACCAGCTCTGATCTGGGACTTTTACCACAGGCACCCCAGTGCACCAAAGGCAATTCAAGGCATCTACCCTGTCTCAGCAGCTGACTGGGCAATCTATAACTTCTTCCATCCAGTGTGTCAAGATGCTGCACACTAGAGAGAGGGAGATGTCAGGGGTCTGTCCAGGCCAGACCCCATTCTTGTTTCTCTTATTCCAAGCTGGTTTCACATCCCCATCCTCCCATCTTTTGATGACAATTACTTGTGACCCAAAGCTATCTAATGGTGCTACTTTGGAGTGGCTATGCTCCAGTAGGTTGGAGATCAAGGCCAATTATGATGAACTTCCAGTTTTGGATCAAACTACAGACTTAGTTATTGTTGAGTGTTTTTCTACAAACTCTAGAGTGACTTGTTCTCTTTGGATCTCCCTCTGCCAGGTGGGTAGCTAGACCTCTAGAACTTTTCATAAACATTGAATATACTTTGGATCTCCCTCTACCAGCTGTGTGACTGGGTCACAGCCTCCAGAGGTCATCCTTACAGCAGCCCCATTCTCTTCATACCTCCTGTTGCTGGCAGTGGAGGCCCCATGTATCCTTGTAGCATGTATGGTGCTACCCTCAAGATTGAAGCCTGCTGGTAATACTGTTCAACATGCTGTTGCATGTCATCATCTACATCCATAGCCATTGAGACCTGTGCCTGCACATACCCCCACTGGCTGGGATACTGCCTATGCCTCAGCAGCAGCATCCCTGGCAGTGGATATGTATACCCTGGCTGCACTTGATATACTAGCTTCTGTTGATAAAATTCACACTCTGAGGTGCAGTATGCACCTGCTCTCCATAGTAAACATATCCCACTCAGACTTGCTCAGCTAGTCTCCCCCTTCCAGAGCTGCTCAAGCTCTCAGTGTTCTTCTGTTGCTGGTGGTAACCATTAAATTTACAAGTAACAATAAATCATGTCAAGAAGGCAAGTTTTCAAAATTTCCAATGTCAACCTGCTGACATAATTATTTGCCAGTGCATTGCATCACCACAATCAGTCTGACATGTTCATGTGTTACTGTTGGGCACCATCAATTTCTGACATAGTTAAATTATCAGCCATGTGTTTTTCTAATTCCTTAGGGTGGATAATGGTCTGCAGCATGTTCTTGCTCTAAGGCTTCTAACTTTGTGCAATGGCACAGTGGTTTCAAAGTCATGTCACCCAGACTCTACACCTTGGGCTTGAGGTACCTCTGCCTTTTTCCAATGATGTCCAACTCCTGCTCTTTGGATGTTGTGAAGTTGTAAGGCTATGGTGTTGCTCTGTTGGGAAGAGTGCATTATTACTCACATATATGGTTGCAATAGTGACCACATGAAACTTGAGGACAATCCTCCTCTTCTTCAAGATGTCTGCCAACTCTAGCACATAATGTGATGTTATTGGTTCAGCTTTGCAGACTCATATGGTCCCACCCACTTTGGGCATAATTTTGAAGCCCTGCCTTTTAGCAGGTTCAGGTTCTTCATTGAGAGGAATACTAGATCACCTTTAGTAATCACAGGATTCCTTTTTTGTCATATGTCTGCATTCCTTGTCTGGAATATGTGAGCTTCAATTATTGCATCATGTGCATTGGCTAGATTAGTCATGCCTGTTGGGTAAATTTCTTCACATCCTTATGAATTACTCCATCACTTTGAATTTCTCAAATTATAGATGGCATGTATTGTCGATCAAGTTCAAATGGCACATATCATGTTGTTTCCCATATACTTGCTTTGTAGCTTTGTAAATTTTGTCATGGATTTTCTATTTACCCAGTTGGATGATTGTCCTGAATATCTGTGTAACATTATGGTTTATGCATTCAGTTTGGCTGTCAATCTGAGGGTGAAATGATGTGGACATTAGTAGTCTTGCTCCCATGGGCTTGTGCAGCTCCCTCCACCATCTGGAGGGCAACTTGGAATCTCAATTGCTCACTACTGAGCTTGGCAGGCTGTAAAGTCATATTATCTCTTTAAGATAGATCCACAACAGGTCAGACACTCCCATTGTGGTGGTTATGGGTATTAAATGGACCATACAGGTCCTTCTGCATATCATAATTGACAAGTGGTTGTTTCCTGAGATTTTGTAAATGGACCAATGAAGTCCATGCCAGTAGAGTCCCAAGGTATAGTAGGAATTGGCAATCAATGAAGCTTGCTTGGAGGTCTTACATTCAAAGTTTTCAACTGCTGACATGGCCCACAAGTCAAACAGAACCTGGTTGCATCTGCAGCTGTCTGTGGCCACCAATACCAGCAACAGACATAGTACAACATATGCTGCATACCAAAATGGCCCATGATATGTTGGCCTTGCTCTATGATTCTTGGAATACACAAGACCCTATCACAACAAATATTTATGGTATAGACAAGCTTGTTTTCAGTTTAAAGTGAGTATGTTCTGTCAGGTGATCAACAATTTCCAACAATATCCTGTTGCAAGTGTGGTCATGCCATGATGTGGTCCAAAAACTGCTGAATGTTCAACTTGAATGATGCAAGTTCAGTAGATTTGTCTGTCTGCCAAGGCATACTCACAAGCATCATAGACATCCTTCACTTGTACCAGTCTTGAAATATCAAGGTACCAATCAGCAATTTTATTGAATTCACCTTTAACATACATGACACTGAAATGATATCACATGTACAGCATTGCCATGGTAACAGGTGGGCCCTGAGTCTTGAAGAATTCAAAGAGCTTTGTGGTCTGTAATCACATGGATTTTATTAGAAGCCCATCACCTCTGCCATTTCATATTTAGGTCATGTTTGATAACTGGGTCATTGATACTGTCATGTGTCACCATGTGAAATTTGTATTCTGCAACTCGTTCTGCCCAGAGACTGTGAATATATATCATACATACAGAGAGGATTCTATGCTTGTAGTGTAGAAATTTGATTTTGTTGAAGTGTAGAAAATCCAAAAGTGTGAAATCAGAACAGGTTTTGTAACCCACCAAGGTTTGGTGAAATAGATCAGCAAGAATTGTACAAAATCTGAGTATGGCAAACCCTTTGACACATACATGGTGTCTTAAATCTCATTTTTCATGGGGGAGAAAGAAGGAGGAAGCCTCAGGAAGTGGATATCTTTGTGTTCAAGACAAGAGAGCATGACACCATCTGGGGGCTGTTGAAACTCTGCAGATTGCAGAGTGCCCAACTGATATAAGTGCTTTTGACATGATGAAAAATGGTTTGTGCAGCTATTTGCCATGATTCTGTCAGCTTGGCAAACTCATAGGAGGCTTGTAAAGAGTTGAAAAATGGGGTTTTATTAAACATGCAGCCAAAACCTACAAACTCCCATACATAACTCTCTGGTGTTGGTAGAAAGGCAAAACACAATAGATGGGTGCACAGATGATTTTTACTGGATCACTTGGGCTGAAGAACAAGACTGAGCTGCAGGACTTTGCATCTGTTCTCCGCTTGTCTATTGCAGGAACAAAGGCTGACTTACAACGATGCATCTAGGATGAGTTTGACAGGCATTCCAAGCTGAAGGATGAGGCACAATTTTCGGGCTTGTTCAAGCAATCACAGAAGTGACTAGCACCACAAATGAGGACACTACTGCAGGGTTGAATGATATTTCAGAGTCACAGCTGCCATTGCAGTGGCATCATCTCAATACTGTGGGTGAAACCATGCCTGCTCCACTCTATTCTACGCAGTCACCTCATGCTTCTACCCCTCTTATGCACTCATCTTTAAGCCTAGCCATGCCCTTATCCCGCTCAGACCACTGCTTACATTACTCATACCATAATTCTGATTCATGAAAATGCTCTCCTCAGTAATATATTCTTTCATTTACTCATACATGTGTTACACGAGCAAGCGATTGCAGCGGCTCAAAGCATCGAAGACAGATCTTCGACAATTCGGCAAGTCGGAGCAAGAACTTGGCTTGTGACACAGGCTGTGATGACGATTTCACCTCCCGGTTTTTTGGTACCTCTCCCCTCGGTCATGAGCCGACGTCTCCTGCAGGTTACAGTTTTCTCCTGAAAAAAAATAACTGCACGCAACTAAAAAGGTATTCGTTATGGCCTGGAAGTTTGAATACAATATAACATAAAGATAGAGCAACAGAAAAAAAATTTTGCAAAATTTCCAACTTCCCGACACATGACAGTAACCCGGAAAAACTTGGATCTATGTATGTATTCTAGAGTGCATCAGAACGATATCGGATCCCCGGTCAAACTCCACCGAGTATTGATGGCACTTTACGATTTGGTTGCGAGCTGCTTTGTGGTACGTGGAGGCGTGAAGCAACTCATCGGAGAGCTCAGTCTTGCCGCGGGGTGGCGGCCATTGTGGGTATTGGATTTGAAAGTCTGCAAGCGAGGTAGGGGGCAGCTTAAGTCTATTTCGACATGTACTATTTTGACATGCTGGAAGATATTGATATTGCTCGCTCTTGAAGAACCATGACATAACGTCCCGGCCCCCTGATGAACGGGTAAATTGCGTGGAATCATTTTGAAGGAGTTTGAAGCTGTGTGGTGGCCATTGAGGTTCTGGATATACATACCTTCGACATGAGGTAGTCTCTCAGGCTTGGGAAGACGACGGCGCCACCCAAGGCCATGTGTAACACCTAACCTTCGGTGTTCACTGCCGAGCTCTGATTATGGCTAGCTTCGTTCAACAGAGCGGGTTCCTGAGAAGAAGGAAATTTTAAAGAAGGCTGCTCTGCTTCGATTCCTTTTTGACCCCAGGTTCTGGAGTGTAATAAACATGTATATCGTTGGTCCTTCGACAGTATGTATTGTACATGCTTTCGTGGGTTCGATCGTATCAACGGAGAAAAAGTCAATGATATAGTTACCTGTGCTCCTAATCTCCCATCCCATCCGCTGGCCAGATATACACACCCATCGGCCTGGCCTCATGAAGCCTACTTGGACTTCATTTTGCCTATGGTTCTTATCCTCCCATCTCATCCTCCTCAGCGCACAACACACCCCCACCCACCCATTTCCGATTTAGAGTCAGATCCTAATCCTTCGATTCCTCCCCTCTTTCCTCGGCCTCATCCAACTCCGACCTCATCCCCACCTCTGATTCTAGCCTTCCCTGCCCGTCGCACGTCACATGACTCCCCATTCCCCAGTCCGCATCGGAATCTGCGCCGACTCGCATCACAGCTCCGATTGTAAGCTTCCCAATGTTACACGTCGCCTCATTTGCGAGATCACATTTCGAGTCGTTTGAGTATCGGAGCCGGGGTGGCTGATGTAGTGCAGCTACAGTGCAGATACGGATACAGATGCTGCTGCAGTTGCAGGCACGGCACGGCCGCCGGGCACGGCTACCAGACCAGGGACAGGGACACAGATATTTGTCCTTTTGATAAGTACGGTGGTGGAGGTAGAACCACGCCTATGTTGACCGACCGAGATGAGTGAATGACCCAGACCCAATATTCCTAGGTAGGCTTTTGACGGCTATATTCAACGCTATCTTATTGAACAGATAAGCTGCGAGTCGTGGGTCGTGCGTCCGCAGCTACCTGTGTATATGTACACGTGGATGGTTGTTGATACAGGGACCGCGGGCACGGACACAGCCGGCCAAAGTACAGTACTACGTCAGGCACGCCTCGATGTACAAAGTATAACTTACGCTTACGAAAATGGGCGTATATTGGATTTGCAATATCGTGCCGTACGAATGAGTGTCTGTGTTGGGTTGACTTGCGACTTCTTAAGCTGGAACAGTCGGGCTCGGAGGTGATCCACCGGTCACGTATGATTGGATAAAGTATAGGTATTGGAGCCGCGCTCGGCACGGCACGAGGGCATTGGATCGTGCGTCTAGATTGACTCCTCACTCCTTGGAGCACAGCGGGCTCGTACTACGCCTAAACCTAAGCTTGTCGTGAATGCAGCAAGGTAACGCGCATATAGCCGTCCCGCACTAGGCGCCGTTACATCTAAACTCCGATTCACGTGCAAGGGGCGACCGTGCCTTAGTCACGTGGTGAGGATGGCTCGATCATGCAAATCGAGAAGCTCATGTGCCTGGGCTGACGATGACTGTCTTGTCGAGCCTCGACGGCGACCCGTTCGACGACGCACTGCGCCCCCCGCCCGACGAGAGCGCCGACGAGCGCGAGCTGCGCATTGCACGCGAGGCCGAGGCGAGCAGGATAAGCCAGGCCATCGATGCCAGCATCAAGGCGGAGACGCAGGCCAGGAAGAAGAAGCGTCTCGTGAGGCTGCTGCTGCTGGGGCAAAGCGAGTCTGGTCAGGGTGTTCTGTGTGGCTGGGCGGCTGCTCGCTGACTCTGAGTTGCAGGGAAATCGACGACGCTCAGGCGTAAGTCCCGGGCCCGGCCATTTCCGTGCACTGACCGCGTCTGCAGAGTTCCAGCGGCTGTACACGCCGACCGCCTTCCGCGAGGAACGCATTCTCTGGCGCGCAGTCATCCAGCTCAACGTCGTCCGCTCCGTCCGCATCATCCTCGACACCGTCGCCGCCGCCCAAAAGTCTCCCCGCGCCCGCCCTCGCTCCATCTCACGCCCAGACGGCCCCGCCACCCGGCACCGAGACCGGGACTTCCCCGCAGCCTGCGATTCCGACCTCGACCCCGACTCCGACTCCGATCTTCCTGCCGTTCTTCCCAACACCCGCTCCAGCCTCGATGCCCTCCAAACGCGTCTTCAGCCCCTCCGTCACATCGAGGCCCTCCTCATCGCCAAGCTCGTCCCTCCAAACGAAGACGAGGCCACCCATCTCGCCTCCGCGTCGCCTTCCCACCCCCAGTTCCGGAACCAGGAGATTTTCGTGAGGCCCGGCGCCGGATGGAAGGGCGCGTTGGCCAGGGCACGCGTGAGCCATCCTGGACATCGGAACCAGAATGGTGTTGCCAGTGTCCAGCAGCAGCTGCAGCAGGCAGCCGGCCGCCCCACGAGCGCGGGAAACACGGGCTTGGAGACCCAGGACGAGCCTCAGCAGGTTCTGCATCAGTGCAGAAGGGATATGATCCTGCTTTGGAACGACGATGTCGTGAGGGAGATTTTGGTGCGGAAAAAAGTCAGGTTGGAAGAGTCGCCTGGGTTGTGAGTTGTTTTGTTCTCCCATCCGATTTGCCTCATCGTCGTTCATAGCTTCCTAAACGACTTGGAACGCGTTACGTCGTTGAAGTATATGCCGACAGATGGTGCGCGGTTCTATTGCCGATAACTTGATAGCTGCAATAACCTACCAAACAGACGACGTCCTCAAAGCCCGCCTGAAAACAGTCGGTGTATCCGAATACAAATTCGAGATGGAGGTCAGTGCAGGGAGGGACAGCGGGACGGAGTGGAGAATCGTGGATGTTGGAGGGAGCAGAAGTCAGGTTGGTGTTTCATTTCCAAGCGTATATCCATCGAAATCCTCAACCTTGATTGTAGAGACGTGAGTTTGAGCTGTTCCTGTTGTGAGGGGTTGCTGATGCTTTTCTGTAGCAACGTGGGCACCGTTTTTTGATGACGGTGCGCTTTTTTTTTCCGCTCTTATTGACTGAATCGAGTCTTGTACAGTGGACGCGATAATATTTCTCGCGCCCATATCAGGATTCGACCAGGTTCTCGCAGAGGACAAATCCATCAACCGTCTGGTGCGTTCTCGCCAGGGTCGTGAACGCGGCCGATTAACTGACAGCTTTTTTGTACTTTGTGACAATGCAGGAAGACTCGGTTCTACTATGGAAAGCAGTCTGCTCCAACAAGCTGTTGGCGAATGTGGATTTGGTGTTGTTTTTGAACAAGTGTGATATTTTGGATAAGAAGTTGAGGGCGGGGGTGAAGTGCGTCGTTTTCTTCCTCTTTTTCCCCTCCTCCTTCCTTCAAGTCCCTACCTCCCTCCCCTTCACTTCCATGTTCTATATCAGATAACAAACCCGCAAAAACCCATACCCACAGATTATCACGATACGTCAAAAGCTACGGTGATCGGGGCAACGATCTCGACAGCGTGAGCAAATGTGCGTCCGTCGTTTGTCCCATTTCTTCTGTTTTCCGTCTTTGACCCCCCTTCAACACAACAGACCTCCGGGGTAAATTCAGCGCGATACATCGCGAGTATTCGCCGAATCCGAGAAAGTTCTATGTGTTTCTGACGTCTGTTACGGTATGTGGTGTCCAGTCCTTGTCTTGTCGTCGTGCCTTGTCTTGGCTCGGCTTGGCTTTTCATGTGTGTTTTTCTGATTTGGTGCACGCGCATTAGGATACAGCGACGACTGCAGGCATCATCGCGAGCGGTACGTCTGTTCTATGTCCGCTGGTTCAGTGTTTTTCTGAGCGATATATAGTCCGCGATATGGTCATCCGCCAACATCTGAAACAGTCAAAGCTGCTTTAATGGTTTCCTTTTCTTATCACGATGATGATTTTTGCTATGCTCCCATTTTACTCATTTACCCCAACTTTTAACCTTTGTTACCCCTGTCATCCGCCTGCAATCTATCTGCCTACATTCCTACCCGCCTACATACAGATCTTTGATGTCCTTTCGGAACTACGGCTCCTGCGTGTTCTTTTTTTATTTTATCCTGTTTTGTGGTGTATAGCGCTACATAGTTACTCCGGGATCTCATGCGTCCGTCCGTTCGTTTCCTCAATCCATGCATCTACATACATGCATACATACATACATACACTCATTTTGCCTCTGCTCATCTGATCGACGATACTCATACTATTTACTCGCCAACCAACCAACCATCATTCATTGCCTTGTATATATAGTGTATGTCAATGCTGCTGCCCCGATTGAAATTGTTGAGAAAGTCGTGGGGGTTGTTTGTTGAGTAGGCAGGCAGGGGTTTATAGCATGGTATGGTCCTTTCAAGATTAGGGGATCGAGGCGAGTCGGAGGGTCGTGAGCGCACGTTCGAAAGTCAGTGCGGTGTAGTGATGGGATCTGGGATCTGGCGATGTAGGCTGGAAAGGTTAGGAAATGTTGCTTATCCTCTCGGGCGTTTTATTTGTGTAACATGTAAGTGACCCGTGACGTCGGTCAACTTTGGGACGCACGTCCGAAATGTTGATAGAGGTTGTACGACGCGGGGCGGGGGGGTCCATTTTCCAAGCTACCTAGGAGAAGTACCCTACATAGACCTGTAGTATTTCGACCGAGGCGTTCACTGGGTGTGATGCGTGATGACAGATGTTCACGGGCTGGACCTTACTGTTCATTTTCCAGGGATGGTGAGGTCGACAAGAACCCAGTGTTCACTCGAACCAATTTTGGGCAAAATTGTGACTTGTATGATGGGAGTTACTTTCTCTCCAGACACTCGGTATATACTTATTTATATGTTGATGGCTGATAGACACTTGTCGTGACATTATAGCAAGGTGTGAATTCGGTAATTAATAATAAGGGTGCAGGAGTTCTGGCAGGTTCACTGTGACTAGGTTTAGAGGTGTTGAACGTTAAACCTAAATTGGTTATTTAAGTCAAAAGATAGCACGTAATCAATTAGGTAAGTTGGGGTAGTTCTCAGTAACTACTGATTTCGGCAATTATGGAAAGAATGAGCAGAAAGCACTGGATAGTACCAAGACTCGTTGGGTAGAGAAAGTTTCTGTAAGTAAACAGCTTTGGGATGCTTTGACGCAGTAAATATGATAAAATGGGTAGCACAAATCAAACACCCCTGGATCAGTAAGCAGTGTTGACAAGTCAATGGTCAAATAAAACAGTAACAGTTAGCTGTTCGTGTTGCTCCCAGACTTGGATTTGTCAGCAATGGATAACAAGCACAAGGAGATGGGATTAGATACTTTCTGTACCCTGTTCTTCTTGTTTTTCCAGACTATTGACAAGGTATATATATATATATATTACAATAACTACTTAGTAATCCAAGCTTGCTGTCAATCCCAGCTATCAACAAGCCCAATAGAATCTTTCCATATCACCCCAATAATAAGGCCAAATCCCACACCCTTCCCATTGTGTCTGGAATCATCAAACCCCACAAAAAATATCAAAACCCCTTTAAAACATGTCCCAAAGTGTCACCTCAACTTTGGCAAGTCTAGAGCCCAATCTAACACCATTGGCAGCCCTTTTTAGGGCCTTGATTTTCCCTCCTTTGAAGCTTTGATTGCCCTTGGTCAATAACCACCTACAGCACATATTTGTTTGGATGTCCATGTTGCACACATTCTAGAAGGACTAAAGCCTATAAAGGGCACTGTCACTGTCCCTAATTGGCCTTTCTCCCTCCCCCTCATGTTTACCATGTTCCTAGTCACCACACCTACCACCATTACTGCCCCAATTGCCTTCCTTTGTATTGGCCCTATCCCAAATTATATTTCTAATATTGCCAGACCATAGACCACTTATTGGGAATGTCCAATGATCCAGCTTATGCAAAAGTGTTTTTAATAGGGTTGGTGCTATTGTTAAGATGATGGGACAAATTCAGTAGTGGATGGAGTTGACTGGCATTAACTAAACATAGTTTGGCAAGCCTGCTCTGAAGTTTGGCAGTGGAATTGACAGGCTCAGTGGATTGCTGACTTCAGTAGAAATCTGGTCAGTTGTATGCTATAAAAACCTTGTTGGGAATATTGGTATTGAGTCTTGAATGGTAGGAATTGGTATTCATGGAGGCAAGCCATCAGGCTTTACTGAAAGGGAACTGATATTAACCTGTTGAATTAGGTTGATTAGTTAGCTAAATGTAACAATGATTGCCTTCCTGGTCCTGATGTGGCTGCCAGTCCCCCTCAATACCACTTGGTACAAACAGCTGAACTAGCTCAGGGTTCAAGTGATCCTATTGATATAATGGTGGTCCTCCAAGATACAATGCTATGGTGTGCATGGACAATGAGTAGATAGAGCCCAATCATGGACACTATAGCCACCACTGCACAGTATAATAATCTGGTCCACTATGTCAATTGAATTTGTGTGATGTTATGAGGGCATGAAGAAGTCCCAGGTCTCTCCTCCACTGTGTATCCAACACTTTCTGTGTTCTTCCTATGACCCAACCAACCCCTCCAGCACCT
>JAGGAV010008195.1:0-13451 GCA_017657295.1 Termitomyces sp. DKA64 | reverse complement strand
GTGGAACTCCCAGATGCTCATGGGTATGATGCTGTAATGGTGGTAGTGGACCTTTATGGTAAACAAGCCCACTTCATCCCTACCCACACCACCTGCTCAGCCATGGGAGCAGCTAGTCTGTATTGGAAGAATGTCTGGAAACTCCATGGTCTGTCTGATGGGTATGTCTCTGATCAAGGCTCTCAGTTTGTGGCAGAATTCACTTGGGAGCTGTACCATTTGCTTGGAGTGAAGCTCTACACCACCACTGCCTATCACCCTCAGTCAGATGGACAGATAGAACATGTTAATCAAGAACTGGAGCAGTATCTCCACCTGTTTTGCAATGAGAGCAAAGATGACTAGGACACGCTCCTCCCAGATGTAGAGTTACAGTACAACAATCATGTTCACTCTTCCACTCAGATGACTCCATTCTTCCTTGACACTGGTTGACATCCTCACATGGGATTTGAACCTCAAGCACAGCCTTCAGAGAATCACTCAGTGGATGAATTTGTGGACAGGATGAAGAAGGAACAGGAGGAGGCAAAGACAGCATTGGTGAAAGCAAAGGAGGACATGGTACAGTACTATGACCAGTGGCAGACACCAGCTCCTATATACAAGCCTGGAGACCATGTGTACCTGGACAGTTCTAATGTAAAGACAACAAGGCCATCACAGAAGCTGTCACATCACCATCTTAGACCCTTTGTGGTGGAGAAGAAGGTGGGGCCACTGGCATACTGGCTTAAGCTCCTGGCAGGCCTGTGTCAACTGCACCTAGTCTTCAATGTAGTCAAGTTGTTCCCAGCTCTAGATGACCCTATCCCTGGCCATCACTCTAATGCACCACTGCCACCAATCCTAGTAAACAATGAGGAGGAGTATGTGGTGGAGGAAATTCTGGATAGCAGGATGTTCTGGGGAAAGTTACAGTTCAAGGTGAAGTGGAAGGGGTATGGCATTGAGGACATTTCTTGGGAACCACAGGCCAATGTATGTGCACCAGCTTTGGTTTAGGACTTTTACCACAGGCACCCCAATGCACCAAAGGCAATCTGAGGCATCTACCCTATCTCAGCAGTTTATTGGGCAGTCCACAACTTTTTCTACCCAGTATGTTGAGACACTGCATGCTAGAGGGGGGGTGATGTCAGGGGACTGTTCATACTAGACCTCTGGTTTGTTTCCTTTGTTCCAAGCCTGCCTGTCACCCTCACCCTCCCATTTTCTGGTGACAAGTACTTTCAACCAAGGTCTATCCTTTGGTTATATTTTTATGTGGTCATGTGCCATAAGTCTGGAGATCAAGGCCATTTACAATGGATTTTTATTTTTGGTACAATCTCCGGAGTTATGGCAATTTCCAGAGTTTGCACCTTTGGGTTAGGGTTAGAAGTTTTCTTGAAGCATCACACCTGACCAGGAAGCTCCTTAGACTTGTTCTCTTTGGATCTCCCTCTGCCAGTTGTGTGACTTAGCCACAGCCTCCAGAGGTTGCCCTTACAGATATAGACTTATGTTATCCCCTGTAGACTAAAACCCTGTTTTATTCTACAGGTAATATATCTCAGTTGACAATATTGGAGAGGAGCTGCACAGGACACAGGGGTGGAGATACAGATTAGGAAGGGTAGGGGGTGTGGCAGCTGTGCAGCCACATCTATAGGAGCCAGATCAGGCATTGAACACACCTCAGTCTATCTTACACAGACTGAGGTGCATCAAGTCTCACTTACTGTAGTCTATACCATACTCACATACATTCAGTACTATTAACTAACAAGTAGAACGGCCAATATAGTCTATCTTACACAGACTGAGTACTATTAACCAACAGGCTATTGGGCCCCAGCCACTCAGTGTGTATAGACAATGAAAATTTACCCTGAACCACTGAACTGAAACTGACCCACCAAAAAACTGGAAAACAAAATGTCTTCAAACCTAAACCTCTTCCTACTTCAACCCAATGAGAAATTCAATGGGGCAAACTGGATTCCTTCAAAACAACCATCACTGAGGGCTGCCTGAGGGCATGGCATCCACAGGTACCTAACAGGCAACATACTCAAACCAGGACACACACCACCCTCACTCAAGGACTCTAAAGACCCCAAAACCCAGCAGACTTCTACCATCTGGTGGGGTGACCTAAACCCATCCCTGACAGAATGGCACCAATGCAATGCATATGTGTGCAGCATGATAATGCTTAATGTCATAAATCTAATTGGTGTGGGCATCAAAATGAACAGAAATGCTGCAGATGCATGGAGATTTCTCACAAGATTCATGATGCAAATCAGACCTTCACCTACTGAATGCTGAGGCAGAGCTACCAGCCCTGAAGTACAATGATGGGGACAACATTGGGATGCACTTTATAGTGATGCACACAGCCTGGTCAAACACTAATAATGAGGGTGCCAACATCACCAACTCAAAATTTCAGATGTACCTGATAAGGTCCATGCCTGTCAGCTGGGCCCCTATCACTGGAAACCTACTGGAGGCTAAGACATCAATGGAAGTAGTCATTTGGCTAACAACCCATGCAGTGCTACTCCATGGCCCACAAATCATAATGGCCCCCACCAAAACTGTACAAGCTCCAACAACTTATACAGGAAACATACAACAAAATGAGAAGTGTGAGAACTGTGGGTGGGACAGACACAGCAAGCTGAAATGCTACAGAAAAGGGGGAGGAATGGAGGGCCAGTACCTTGAATGGTGGAAGAGAAACAAAGGAGAAAAGGGCCCACAAACCCCAACACCAGACTCAATGACTGCCAACAATACCTCCACAAACCCAACACCAGCTGTAAACTCTGTGACAATATTGGGAAGCAATGTAAACAACCCCAGATGCTTGGCATTCACAACATCAGCCATTATGCTGACTGGAGGCAATATCATGAAAGGCAGATAGAATGGTGGCAAATTGTAAGGGTGACCTCTGAAGGCTGTGGCTCAGTCACATGACTGGCAGAGGGAGATCCAAAGTATATTCAATGTCTATGAGAAGTTCTAGAAGTCTGGCTACTCACCTTGCAGAGGGAGTTCCAAAGAGAACAAGTCTGAGGATTTCCAATGCCAGTGTTTGGAAAATTGACTCTAGAGCTTCTAATAAAAACACTACCTAACACTAAGTCTGGACTCTAACCCCAAAAGTGGAAGTTCATCTTAATTGGCCTCAATCTCCAGTCTCCTGGGGAATAACCACTCCAAAATAGCACTGTTGGATAGCCCTGGTTTGAAAGTACTTGTCACCAAAAGATGGAAGGGTGGGGATGTGAGGACAGCTCAGAACAAGGGAAACAAGAATGAGGTCTGACTTAGACAGGTCCCCTGACACAGATGTGTACAAAGATAATAACACTATAGAAGAGCTGAACCTAACAATGTAACATGAGGGTATATAAAGCTCTCCTTTTAGTGTCACAATCACACAGATGTGAAGCCAACCATGAAGGCAAAGAGCAAGCCAACCGCAATGACATCATGGATGGTGAATGCAATTTATAACTAAAAATGGACTAAAGATGCACTTTGTAAGGTTTTATCTAGCTCCATTTCCATAATCTTCGAATAACTTGAGCCTCAATTGCTTCACTCTGCAAACTGTTTTTTAACATGTTAAATGGCAACTGCTTCTTGCCATTGATAAGCCTTGGAGGGAGTAATATTATCAAATACTAATCAAGTAAGAGCTGGGCTGCTTGAATAGATGACAAAAAATAGTGAGGTTGTCTCCCTCAGTGGTGATTATAGTTTATAAAAGAGGTCAGCTAGGCCACTACTCCCTACTCCCTACTCCCTGATCCAACTTCGTTGTTTCCCTTTATGAAATGCCAATCATTCAATTGCATCAAAAGATACACCATTATTAAAATTAATGGACACACCCGGAATTGAACCGGGCACCGCCCGCAAACACCAAGTGCTAAGCGGGCGTGATAACCAACTACACCATGTGCCCATAACAGGGAGCTTGTATTTAGTCTTATATTATAAACTCATATTCTGAAGGTGTAGCTGGAATCACGCATGGAATGGCCACCAATTGACTCGCATCCCTTGAACGCTAACAACGACTTAATTGCAGCTAATTCTTGCTCCTGGCCGCCACCATAAGCCTACAAAGCACACTTATCGACAAAAAAGTCATTTGTCACTGGTACTCCTTGAACCGTATTGGAATTCAAGCTGCCCGGCAGCCTGCTCTTACTGTTAGTACGAGGAACTGTAAACGTGCATGGCCTCGTGATAGGACATTGCCAAGATCTGTATCATTCAATCGGTCGTGATAGACATCCAAAACCTGGCACAATTCACTTGGCGTTTGTCACCGGGAAGGCAAAGGCGTCTCGAACTTCCGCAGACATGCTGCGCTTTCAGCCCATTCATCTGTGATTCGCCCCTTAAGCTATCGACGACTCCATCTGATCGCTGTTGATCAGGAGGTTGTGATACTTTATAGGTTGCATGCAGTGCGAAGTAGGATTCCGTAAAGGATAACAACTGAATATGTGTGCAGTTCTCGGGGTCCCCACTAGGAGCATGTTCTACGCATGGACCTGCAGACATTACATTTTGCACGTTGTAAAGACCGTCCTGACAATTCGTTCTTCCTCTTGAACCTTACTACTGCATAGATCATGCCGTCCAATCGAGGTCCTTATGGTGGGACCACCCGTAAACTTGTGCTTGCCTTCGACATTGGCACTACTTTTAGTGGAATATCTTATAGGTTCTTTGTTTCTTCTTCTTCTTCTATACTCCTACTGACGATGGCCTAGCATTCTGGATCCTGGACAAGTGCCTGAGATCAGAGGGGTGACGAGGTTTGAAGATTCAGAAACTTCGAATTCCGGCTCTTCATTCTCACATCTTTCCTTAGATTTCCTGCACAAGAAAAAGTTGGCGGCTCCTCAAAAATACCCACTATAATCTACTACGACAGGAGTGGCAAAGTTCGTGCCGTTGGAGCTGAAGCAACGCGGGACGAGCTGCAAGACCTTATCGAAGACGAAGGCTGGGTTAAAGCCGAATGGCACGCCCTAGTACTCCATCTATTTTCTGACGTTCTGACACGCATAAAATAGGTTTAAACTCCATATGCGGCCGAAGAGCATCTCAGGTCCCAATTCTATATCCGACATTCCACCACTTCCAGCTAGCAAGAGTGTAGTCGATATATTTTCCGATTACATTCAATATCTCTATGCATGCGCTCAGACCTATATCACAGATTCTCATGTCAATGGATTGAAGCTGTGGGCCTCTGTTGAGGATACTATCGAGTACGTCCTTACTCATCCCAATGGATGGGAAGGGGCACAGCAACAACAAATGCGTCGTGCAGCCGTCAAAGCTGGTCTTGTAGCGGATAATGAAGAGGGACATGCGCGTATCCGATTCGTCACCGAAGGCGAAGCCAGTCTACACTTCTGTATACGCAGTGGACTGACCACGGAAGCCCTGAAGGTTTGTGTCCGTTTCCCTTTCAGCTCCGTATCACAGTGCTTATCTCTTTTCTCATAGAAAGGTGGAGGTGTGCTGATCGTCGATGCTGGAGGAGGTACCATCGATTTGAGCGCTTATGGCGAAGCCCCCAACAAGAAAGGTGCATTTGAAGAGATTGCTGCTCCTCAATGTAACGTTTATTTCCCCTAGTAGAGAATTCGTACCTGACTACCTCACAGGCTACCTACAAGGCTCTGTCTATGTGACTACTCGCGCAAAATCCTTCCTTCACGGTAAGGAACGCCATTTTAACACATTCATTGTCCTAAAATGCTCATGAGGGTGCATATAGACTTCCTGAAAGACAGCAAGTTTGCGGATGATGTTGAAGCCATGACCACCTACTTCGACAAGTCCGCGAAGTTAACCTTCAATTCAAATCCCCTCTTCATAAAGTTCGGTAGTGCGCGCGACAGGGACCCAAACCTTCGGATTCGTGGGGGGCAGCTCACTCTCCTTGGGTAATAATTTCATTATTCTGACTATAATTGAGGCCCTCATCCGCACGTAGGGAGCACGTGGAGAAATTTTTTGAGCCCTCGGTGTCATGTATTGTGCAAGCAGTCAGAACGCAATGTATAACTGCTCGCAAGCCCATTTCTGTATGTTCTGTGATGTTTATGTTCCTCGAATTACGAACATTTAGTCATTCAACCCTGGCAGGCTGTATTCCTAGTCGGGGGTTTCTCTGCCAGTGAATACCTCTTCACTAAATTAAAGGAAGCAATACAGACCTTGAGTCTCGATCTTTGCCGACCGGATAGTCACCTGTGCGTCTGTATCAATTGTCCGTTCCACGGTCGACTCTGACTGCCGATATAGTAACAAGGCTGTGGCGGACGGCGCTGTGTCCTTTTGGCTGGACCATTCGGTCTCTGTCCGAGTTTCAAAATACATATACGGCATGAAATGCTGCATCAGATACGATGCAAGCGATCCCGAGCATGCTGCACGCTCGTCATCTGTGATTTTTGACATGGCGGAGGGTCAAATGTACCTTCCTGATGCATTTGATACTATTCTAGACAAGGCATCTTATACAAGTGATTTATCTGATAGTCATCTAACCTTCTAATACAGGATGTACAGGTGTCGGAGACTCAGGAGTTCCGAAGAAGCTATTACCGATCTGCCATAAACCGGTCTGACCTTATGGAACAAGCAGCAATTATTTACTGTTATCGTGGGACTGGGCGGCCCCGCTGGTTTGAGAATGATGGTATGTAGCACAATGGTCAAAATTCTTTCTTTTGATAGGTTTCCCTCTTTTACTAGGTTTCTTCACCAATTTATGTACTGTAGAAGCGGATACATCAACAATTTCTGATAGTTTGAGTCCACAACGGAGTCTTAACAGTACGTCTTCCGGTCGACCTCGACAATACTTCCAACTGGCCTTCGACGTCGTTCTTTCCTTCGGCCTCACCGAACTGGAGGCACAGATTGCCTGGATGGAGAATGTATGTGCTGTGGTCCACATCCCTGAAAGAAAAATTTAACATGAAATGTTCGTTAGGGTGTTGAGAAGAGGTGACTTTCATGATTCAAACCATCCACTGCAATCTGAAACACGGTTTTCAACCTTCAGGAGCCCTGCAAGGATCGTTTATGATGTTGTTGATAATCTTGGATGATTTGTAGACTGGTTGACTTATCTGAAGCTCTGGTTGTAAACCAAGTCCTTGCCGGCGCCACAACATGTGCAGTTCTTTACTCATAACATGATTATTCTGCCTTCTTCCTACTCTTTTCTCTCATGTTTTGCGAGTTTTTCTTTTACTTCGAATTTTGGCTTGACACGGGCAACCTTGACCATTGCGCAGCCTCATTTCCGAAGATTAATTTTGACTGCTTGATGGATCTTGAGTTGATCACCTATAATAGCACGGAACTACCACTTCATTGAACCTAATCTGCGCGGTGGTGGCCTTGAGGCTATGGAATACTTGCTGTTCGATCTTCCGACATGAGGTGTCAACACTGGCTAGACTTAGCCATCCTCCGTAACCAAATCTCTGGTTCTTTTCACAGAACATGATGAAATTTGCCTCTCCCTTTACTCGCCGAGCAGTAGTCCAAGCTGGCTTGGTGCCTGATACTAATGCTGGTCATGCGCAAATTAGGTTTATTACCGAAGATGAGGCCAACCTGCACTATTGCATGAGACAGTGCTATGCGATGGAGGCATCGAAGGTAATCATGATCAGTATTCCATACTCTTCTTTTACCATCGATGTTTACGGAGTTATGGCATAGGACGGAGCCGGAACGGTGGTGGTCGATGCCGGCGGAGGCACAATCGACCTGAGTGCGTATGGAATGGCTTATGATGGCGGCTCTGAATAAATTTCCGCCTCTCAATGTAAGTCTTGCGCATCACAGCGGTGGATTTTGTTGCTGTGCTCACACTTGATTCTTGTCGCCGAGGTCATATGCAAGGCTCTGTCTATGTAACCATTCGCGTTAAAAACTTTCTTCTTCAAGGTAATTTCACTGACCACTATTCTTCCTTACATTAAGTCTATTGAAAACTCCCAAAATTTTTGCAGGGCTTCAAGTTTCTTCCAGACGTGAATGACATGGCAAACGACTTTGATCAGCGTGGGAATCAACGTTTGACGGAAGCTGTCCTTACAAAGTTTAGAAATGCTCGTGGACAGGGATCTCAAGCTCAGAATCCGTTCTGGACACATTTCTATCAGCGGTTAGGTAAAGCAATCATTGCTGCTACCATGCGTATAATGATCCTTGTGGGCTTTTAGAGAAGGTGTGGGCTTTCAGAGGAGAAGTGGGCAAATGCTGATACGTGGCCTCAAAACCCTAGATTTCGCATCAATGCTTTGAGCCCTCGATATTTTGACACTATGTAGGGAGCCAGTGTTCTATTTCTTTGTACTAATTCATCGATGCTGTATCGTCCATGCTAAACTGACTCTGCTGATACAATAGTCTACTGTTGTCGGGGGATTTTCTGCGAGTGATCACCTATTCAAGGAACCAAAAAAAATGCACCGGAAGGCCATCTCAAACTCAACGTATATCGCCTGATGAATATACGTACGTCTCGGTATGTTTCTGACTTTCAAAATCCGCCACTAATGTTTCATTATAGGAATCAGGCCGTCGCAGATGGTATCGTGTCCTTTTACTTGGATCACTACGTCTCCAAGCGGGTTTCAAGATATGCAATATGTAGAATAAAACAGGGTTTTAGTCCTCAGTCACTTCAGATAAGATTGTCTGTTGGTTAATAGTACTCAATCTGTGTAAGATGGACCATATTGGCTGTTCTACCTGTTGGTTAATAGTACTTGGTGTATATGAGTATGGTATAGACTACGGTAAGTGAGACTTGACGCACCTCAGTCTGTGTGAGATAGACTGAGGTGCGTCCGATGCCCGATCCGGCTCCTATAGGCGCGGCTGCAGAGCCGCCGCGCCCCCCATCCTTCCTAATCCATTTCTCCACCCCTGCGTCCTGCGCAGCTCCTCTCCAACACTCCCCGTGAGCTAGCAGGCGCGTCACTCGACGCTGAGCCTCAATGCTCTGCAGAATTTTTCGTGCTAGGGCCTCGCCAATGGCTTCGTGAACAGGTCCGCCAGGTTCTCGTCGCTCGGGAGGTAAGTGATGTCGATGTGTCTGAGCTCGATTAACTGGCAAATGTGTAGACGATTTACAGTATGTTAGTCTACAGGAAACGAGTAAGTACGAGATAAGTAAAAAAAAGTAAGAGGTAGGAATTCACCCTCAGTCACACTTATGTAGTGTAGTACGACTGAGGGTGGTTGTCCGTATATCCGATAGGTAAGCGGATAAAAATAATTAAGGTTTACTGCAAAGACTGGTAAATAACGATCGTGAGCAGTCTGCGCCAAGAAGAAGAAAAAAAACGAAATAAACATGGAAAAGATACCTAAAAAAAAGAATTGTGTCTCGTAATGTATTGGTCGTACAAGTCTATGCTCAACACTCCCCCTGACTTGAGTGACCCTTGAGACCCATAAGACCCACAAGGTAATCATGCGCGGAACGAGGGAGAGGTTTGGTGCAAATGTCGGCGAGGTTTTCTGAGGATGGAATATGATGCACTGTGAGATCGCCCTCCTGTATACGCTCACAAATATAGTGATGCCGGATGTCGATATGCTTTGCGCGAGCATGACCCCTGGTAGAATTAGCTAATGCAATCAAGGAGTTGTTGTCTACGAAGATCTTTGCAGGGAGAGGTATCTTGAGGTTGATTTCTGATAGGAAATTGTGCATTCATAGCACCTGCTGTGACCTGCGCATCATTGCCATATACTTGGCTTTGGTAGTTGACAGGGCTACCATTTGTTGTTGCTTAGAACTCCAGGATACAGGGCCACCTGCCATCATGAAGATGTACCCTGAAGTTGATCTTCAGGTATCCAGATCACCTCCATAGTCCATGTTGACATAACCCACTGGTTTTGTGGTACCACCCAACTCTTTAGAGTATATGATGCAGTAGTCCAGCATACCTTTAATGTATGCTAGTACATGGAGCAGGGATTTCCAGTGGGCTGGGCCTGGATCTGACTGGAATCTGGCAAGTAACATGATGGCAAACAATAAGTCAGGTCATGTTGCTGCTTGTGCCCACATGAGGGCCCCCAGTAGTTGTCTGTATGGTTTGTCATGCATGAATGTGCATTCAACCTCATTCTTAGGGGACATCTCATTAGTAAGCACTGTCCCAGATGGCAATGGGGTGTACCAGGGGTTGCAGTTGGTCATGCCAAAATGCTTGAGTACCCATATCAGGTAGGCCTTTTGAGATAATGAGATTGATTTTGTTTGTGGGTCATGGTGGATAGCCATTGCCCACTCCAATTCCTCTGAAGATAACATTCTAGTCATTTTGTCTGTACATGCCCATAATCATGCATTTCCTGTTCCTCATCCTCACTCTGACCGACTGATCTGCCTCCAACCTCTTGTACTCTAGCCTCATCATATCTGCTTTCAATGTCCTTGCTCAGTTGTTTTCCATGTCCATAGTCCCATATAGTGCCTTATCCAATGCCACCACTAGGTTCTTCTTGTCATCCTTCATTCCAATCATCGCATCCACCTCCTCATTTCCTGCACCATTGCTCCCCCTAACTTGACATCCCTCCACAATGTCAATTTGGAAAACTTCACTTGGTTTCTTCATGTATTCCTCTGGCTGCTCCATGAGGATAGGCACCTGGGTTGGGGCATTCAGGTAGGCACTGGCATAGTCAATTTGCCATATCTCATAGTCCTTCACTGCTCCCACTGCCAGGTTCATGTGCAGGGATTTGTGGCAGACAACCAATGTGTAAGTCACAAAGAAATCTACTCCTCTGGGTGAAACCCTTTGCCACAAGTCATGCCTTCCTACCCACAATGTCTCTGTTTTTGTTATACTTTAATGTGTAGGTCCATTGGTTCTTCATTGTTCTCATTCCTGGGGGTCTCAGTACCAGCTTTCACACTTCCCTCTTGTACATCTGCTCCATCTCTCTGTCCATGGGACCTTTCCACAACTCCAGTTGTGTCATTGCCTCCCTGTATGTCCTAGGCACCCACTTCTTTATGTCCATGGTCCCTCCCCCCACTGTTGCCATTGCTGTTGGTTGGT
This sequence comes from Termitomyces sp. DKA64, assembly GCA_017657295.1. Taxonomy (NCBI): domain Eukaryota; kingdom Fungi; phylum Basidiomycota; class Agaricomycetes; order Agaricales; family Lyophyllaceae; genus Termitomyces; species Termitomyces sp. DKA64. The sequence goes on along the minus strand of JAGGAV010008195.1, from coordinate 2,304 downwards.
CTCCATCTCCATCCTTGATATTGCCAGGCATGCATGCAGATGCCAGGTTTTGTGCAGGTCTAGTGGGATGTAGGGGTGGGATCTGGGGGCTGGGTCCACTGCAGAGTCTGGCTAAGTGGCATGGTTCTGTTTGGGCTGGTACTGGGACAGCCATAGGTGCTGGTTCCACTTCTCTCTCATTCCTGTCCCTGCCCTGATCAGGGATGGTGTGACTGGTCTGTGTCACCAGTACCTCCTCTGTCTGCTCATTGGCTGGGGCTGGGTTTTCTGCAGTGGTCTTGTCATTGTCATCAGTTATGTTGAGGATCTGGAACAGATCTGCTGGTTGGTTGTCATCCCCATGGTTGTCAGGTAAGGTTCTGTGGCTGGCACCTTCCTCAAACACAACATCATGAGACCTGGATATTCTCCCAGTTGAGCAGTCAGGCAACTTGTAGTCCCCTGCACCAAAGTACCCCACTGGGATGGCTTTCACTGATTGCATTGCAAGTTTGTTGGGGTTGTCTTCCTTCAGGATTTTGGCATAGGCTATGGAGCCAAAAGGTTGTAAGTAAGCAATGTTGGACTTCTTCCCCATTCTGATTTTGTATGAGGTCTTCTCTGGGTGCTGCTTTGGAGGGATGAAGTCAAGTATGTAGACTGCTGTAGAGGTGGCCTCCCCACAGTAATGGGCTGGCAGTTTTGAGTTGCTAAGCATGCTGCATGCAAGATTCAACATGGTGCAGTTTTTTCTCTCAGCTATGCCATTTGCTGATGAAAATTGGGGTGCAGTTGTCTCATGCACAATGCCTTAGTCTTTGCAGTGCTTTTCCCAGAGTTCATTCATGAATTTGGTGCCCCCATCCGTCTGCACAGTTTTTATATGTAAACCTAATTGGTTCTTGGCATGAGCATTGAACAATCTCAAACAGGCAATTGTGGCCTCCTTGGTCTTGTAGATAAGGTACCACCCAGCATCATCTAGGATCTACCTCCTGTGGCTGGTACCCTTGCTGGTCCCCACAAATCAAATGCTATGTGCTCATATGGCTCTGTCTCAACTTGTACCTCTGCATCAAAAGGGTGGCACAAAGTCTTCCCCATAAGGCAGTCCTCACATTTCCTGTTTACCAACATCTTGGTCACTCTTAGGCCCTCCACCATCTCTCCCTTTACCATGCCACATAGGGTCAATTTGCTGATGTGCCCAAGGTGACAGTGCCAGGTCTCCAGGTCAACTGGGTGGTTCAGAGATCTTGCTAACATGGCAGTTGGCAGATGAAGTGGATCTCATACATGGTGTCCAGGGTAGGATGTGGGGGTGCATGCAGGACTGGTGCCCCTGATGGTCATAAAAGTAGTGCCTGTCCCTTCAAATGTCATCCTGCACCCCTTTTTCCTGAGGGACCCAATCAAAATGAGGTTGTGGCTCAGGTTGGGCATGTGCAGGGCATCTTTGAATGTCAGTTCCATGGTGTGTCCATTTAAAATGACCCTTTTCCTGATGCATCCTACCCCCACAATATAGAATTCCCCCCCTTTTTTGGCTGTCACTTCATGCCTCTCCTCCACCACAGGGTTGCAGTAGGTCTCAAAATTGGCTCAGTCAACAAGAAAGTGGTGGCTGGCAGCTGAGTCTAGCTGCACTTGCATGAGTTGGAAGAAGCTGCAGAGAAAAATCTGCACTGACAACTTGAAGTCAGAAGCAATTAATTGAAATAAAATTTACAGAACAAATAACCTGAACAAGTAGATAATAACCCATGTGCAAAAGCTGGTAACAGATACCAAAACTCCTACTGAATCTGTTTGCATGGTGGATCATGTCCAGTGAGAAATGGATTCAAACTGATCTGGATATCCCAGAAGTTCTCAATTAATTTTCTAATCCTGTAAAAGCCTGAAATTTATGTAATTCAGATATCTACTGACTCTGTATGGCAGTTATTCAGATAACTACTTTGAAAAATTTGTAGCTATCCTGACTGGTTTAATGATTCTTTTGAGGTGGTGTGGGGCATTGTTGCTCCCCTTCCAGAACTGGAAGAGGATTTCTAGTCAGGCAATGGATGAGTTGTATGCCCCTGCTGCCTGTTGTTAACTGGTTTGCATGTCTGTCTATATAATTTGAGAATATATCTGTAAGGGCTATCTTTGCAGGCTAAACTGACTCACACAACTGGCAGAGAGAGTTCCAAAGTCTATTGAGCATATACAGGAAAAGCTTGTGTGCTAACTGTTGGAACTGCAACACTATATAGCAGCAATACTATAGGTGTGACCAACACCTAGACACAACGTGTAAGTATAATATCCTCAGAACAC
>JAGGAV010008194.1:0-13473 GCA_017657295.1 Termitomyces sp. DKA64 | reverse complement strand
AGGTGGAAGTGATCTGGGACAGGTGGAAGTGATCTGGGACAGGTGGAAGTGATCTGGGACAGGTGGAAGTGATCTGGAACCTGTGGAAGTGATCTGGGCCTGTGGGAATGATCTGGAACAGGAAGAGCAGTCCTAAAGGTGGCTTAAACCTGGATGTGGCTGAAACAGGACTGTGGCTGAGATCTGAGGGTGTGGCTGAGATCCAGAAAGGGACTGTGTAGAATCTGAGGTTAGATGAGTGAAGGGAAGGAGGAAATGGTATGGGTCCTGACACCATTCTCAAACCTGAGGGTACTCCAACACTACATGGCAGCTCCAATGATGTCATGTGCAATGAAAATGAGTTATATATGATTGACCTTCCAGGCATCATAGTCTTATAAGGTAACCCTGACCCACATAGAGGCACACATAAGTATGGTGTCTTATGATATAGTGGAGCATACACTACAGGAACAGTGGTGTCTGTTGCACCAGAGCAGAGGCTGCACAATGTAATGTATCATGCATGGCTGCTAAAGAGTGAAAAACTGTGGAAGAGTGGCTGATGAAACATGGATGGAACAGCTCTAAACAATTATTATTCCCAAGGGATAGCTACAGCTGTGTAATACACATACTATTTCCAAGACAACATGGGTGGAACAGCTCTTGAAAATAGCCAGTCTAGAGGACCCACTGCCAGATCCAGTCAAAAATCCACTGATGGAACATGGATGGAACAAGAATTACAGCTGTGTTATACACATACTATTTCCAAGATGACATGGGTGAAACAGCTCTAAAAATAGCTCTCAAAAATTGATGATAAGCTATAAGTAATGGGCAATAGTAAAGCTGGTCTAGAGTGGCCTGCTGCTGGATCTGGTGGGTGTTGAGATAAGGGACATGTACACTACTGCCATTCTTTTCTTTTCTTTTCACTACAATACTTCCCTTCTATCAACATATACCACCACCACTGCCACAGCATATGTTTATTCTTCTTTGTTTCTGAACCTTATTTTCTTTCATATAAATACTAACAATACACAAACACACCCTCAGTTGTCTTGCTACTGTTGTGACATCTGAGGGTGTGTTTCTACTTACCATCTTTACCAACTTGTACTTATAATTGTCGCCTGTAGATTTACTTGCATATCTACAGGTATTAATACAGTTATCTCACTACCATCATGACATCTGAGGATTTACTTGCATATCTACAGGTTATAGGCCCTGTTTGCCATCTTGCCTGCACAATAAAATTGTCACATTAAAAACATTGAGGATGACTCATACTAGAAAAATTTCATACTGCAAACACACACTGCTAAAACACCATGTCAAACAACACATCCAACAGACCACCCACTTTCCCCAAGGAACTACAGTTCAATGGAACTAACTTTGTTCACTTCAAAAACCATGTGATGATTGCTGCATGAGCTCGCAGAGCAAGAGGATATCTTGAAGGAGAGATCCTAAAACCCAAGCCCATGAAAGCACCACCAACAGATGAAAAACCTGCTGAACCAACAGCATGGACATCTAAAAACCCATCCGTGGAGGAATGGGACCTATGTGATGCATGGACCCTTGGCCTCATCATCTACAACTGCAGAAACCCTGTGGGTCTTGGCATTAAAATGGACAGCATGGCTGGACAAGCTTGGGCATCACTCACCAAAGCATACAGAGTGGTATCTGACCTCACAGCAATGGGAGCAGAGAATGCACTCTGGTCCACCAGATTCACCAATGGAGCAGACTTCCCCACACACATTGCCAACCTCCATACAAAATGGCAGGATGCCACAGAGAAGGGCGCTACCATATCTGATGCCACATTCCAGTCCATAGTGATGATGTCACTTCCGGAGTCCTGGAACATTGTAGTAGCAAGTATGTACTCAACAAAGACTTCAGTGGACCTTATAGTGGGACTCTCCATACATTGGGAGCACCTCAAAATGCAAAAAGCAGTGGCACTGTCTGTAACAGCCCTATAGATGACAGCAAAACCACTAAGATCAAAATTGGTGTGCACAAACATAAACTGCAAGCACATGGGACACACTACTAAAAACTGTTACTGGTGAGGAGGGGGCAAGGAGGGACAGTTTCCACCTAGCTTCTAAAACAGAGACCAAGCAATAGCAACCATAGCAGCAGGAAAAACAGCTCAGCAGAACATGCCCACAGTGCATCTGGCAAATGCGTCTCCAGAAGACACACAATCACAGGTCTCATATGCACTGGCCATAATCATACCCCAAAAAGACCAAGATTAGACCCAGCCACATGATGTCACTGCATACAAAGTCCACAGCCCCAAAACCATCCCTACGTTCATGGACTCAGGTGCAAGCAACCACTATTTCATTGACAGACAAGCCTTCACTGATTACACTGCATTTACTTCCCCCAGGGAAGGGCAGGTGGCTTCAAAAGATGCAGTCTTTCACATTCTAGGTCAAGGCACAATTGAAAGGGTCATCAGGACAAACCACAGATGCATCGAGCTTACCTTCAGGAATGCCCTCCATACCCCCAACCTCTCAGCAAACCTGATCTCCATTGGGAAGTTTGACAAGGCCAGGTTCTCAGTAGTTTTTGCTGGAGGAAGGGCTAGTTTTAGGGACCCCAATGGCAAGGAGGTACTCACTGGCAAGGGATGTGGTGGCATGTACCATCTAGATGCACTGGATGCACATGCAACACCAACAGCAATGATAGTGGCACCCATCTACTTGCTGGTTGACCTAGACAGGTGGCACCATCATTTTGGACATGCAGGAGTGGTTGTGATTAGGAAACTTGCAAAAAAGGGCCTGGTAGATGGCCTAACCATAAAAGGGGACCCAGAAGTAAAAGGATTATGCAAGAATTGTGTCTATGGAAAGCACATGGTATGCCCTTACAATGGTGAATGTGAGGTTGAGGAGCACCCAAATGACTGCATGTACATGGACTTATGGGGACCTGCATCAACACTCTCTATTGGGGGAGCATCATACATGATGGTCGCAGCTGACAGAAGCATATCTCACCTCACTGGATATTTTCTCACTTGAAAAGACACAGGCACCACACTTACTGCCTTCAAATCCTATCATGCAGAGTCTGAGTGTCAGATGGGCCACAAACTGAAGACAGTGCACATAGATGCAGGGTGCGAGTGGCTAAACAAAAGGTGGGAAGACTACTGCACGCTGCATGGCATCATCCTCAAACCAGTGGTACCATACACACATGTGCAAAATGGATTTGCAGAACAGTCAATCCACACTATCATTGAAGGTATGCATTGTATGCTCACTGAGAGTGGGCTCCCAAAAGACATGTGGGCTGAGGCCACTGCAGCTCAAATATACACACAGAATCGATTGCCTTTGATGTGTCACAACACCATACCAGAGTGCACATAGACCAGAAGGAGGCAGAGTGTAGCCCACCTGTGCCCTTTCAGCTGCACAGCCTATGCCAAGGTGCCAGAGGAGGTGGTGAAGTCCAAGCTGGACCTGTGTTTGGTGAAGTACACTTTTGTTGGCTATGCTGGCATTGGGGGATACAGACTTTTTGACTGTGCTATGAGGACCATGGGTACTTCCCATGACATGATCTTTGATGAAGGAACTGGACACAGAGTTCTCACAGTCATTGAAGAATCAGATGATCTATTAGCCATGAACACACCAGCTACCAACACAAGTATCCAGCCAGGGCTCATCACCCCTCACCAACCCATTGCTCCCCATATCCATGATGATCCCTCCACTGATACCACCAGTGATAACTCATCCTCAGGGCCACCAGTGGCTGAAACTGCCCCACAAACAACAGCACCACAACCTCCATGATGATCTGCCCAACTCCAGGCACAAGCCCCCCCAGAGGCCCCCAGGTCATACCTCATGGGTGATGCATATGCATTCATGGCTCTCTTGAGCCCAGGCAGTGAAGACAATGAGTCTTATGTGCCAAGAACATATGCTGAGGCAATGCACCACTCCAACCTGTGGACCCTGGCCATACAAGAGGAGCTGAGGGTGATGGAGGAATGGAAGGTTTGGACACTCATTCCAGACATGGAGGTGCTAGCAGGGAAGAACATTGTGGGGTGTAGGTGGGTATTTGTGAACAAATACAATGCAGACAGTCAGATTGTGAGGAGGAAAGCAAGGCTGGTGGCTAAAGGGTATTTGCAGGTCCTCAGTGATGACTACAAGGAGACCTACACAGCAGTGGTCAGACTTGAATTCCTCTGCATGATGATTGCCATGGCTGTGCACCTTGGACTGGAAACTTGGCAAATTGACTTTGTATCAGCCTACTTGAACAGTATCCCCAACTTTGAAGTATACATGGACATGCCACAAGGGTTTCCAGGGGGAGAGGGGAAGAAAATAAAGCTTTTGAAAACCCTGTATGGCCTGATGCAAGGAGGCATGGACTGGTTCTGGACTCTTGATGGGGCATACAAACAGTTAGATTTCCATACTTCCTGGGCTGACCCATGCATGCAGACAAGGACAAGTGGAGATGCACATACCATCACAAACACCTTCACCAACAATGTTTTTGGAGTATTGATGAGCCTGGAAGAAGCCCAGAAGGCCAAGCAGGAACTGGCAAATATCTATGACATCAAAGACCTTGGAACCCCCTCATTCATCCTTGGCATGGCAATAGAATGCAACACACACACAGGATCAGTCTCACTATCCCAACAAGCTTACTTGACCTGAGTGCTCAAGCACTTTAAAATGGCAGACTGCAATCCTCACCCCACACCACTACCCACTGGGATTCAGCTCACAAAAGCAATGGCACCACATACCAAAGCTGACCGACTATTCATGTCAAACAAACCATACCAGGAGCTGCTTGGCTCACTTATGTGGGCTCAGGTAGCCACACACCCAGACATCTTGTTTGCTGTAGGATTACTTGCAAGATTCCAGACCAACCCTGGCCCCATGCACTGGAATGCCTTAGTTCACATGCTCAGGTATGTGAAGAGGACTCTGGACTTCAAGCTCACATACTCAAGGGCCCAGGATGAGTTAAACTGACCACAAGGATATGTTGATGCAGACTATGGAGGCAACCTTGATACACAGAGGTCCACCTCAGGATATGTGTTCTTGATGTCAGGGGGAGCAGTATCATGGAGTTCAAAAAGAAAGGCAACGGTTGCACTGAGCACTACTGAAGCAGAGTATATGGTGCTAACATGAGGTGCACAACAGGCATTGTGGATGTACAACTTCCTGAGTGAGGCAGACTTTCTGCATGCCCTCCCTGTTGCACTATAAGCAGACAATCAATCTTTAATAGCTCTTGCTGAGACTACAAAGGGACATGCCCAAGCCAAGCACATCAACATTTGATACCACTACATTTGCAAATGAGTATGTGATGGGGACATCAAGATCATTCCAATCCCATCATCTGAGAACATTGCTGATGTCTTCACCAAGCCTCTACCATGAGTCACACATGAGAAACTAACCAAGCAGATGGGCTTAGGAAAATAATGCAGTACAACATGTCAGGGGGAGTGTTGAGATAAGGGACATGTATGCTACTGCCATTCTTTTCTTTTCTTTTCACTACAATACTTCCCTTCTATCAACATATGCCACCACTGCTGCCACAGCATATGTTTATTCTTCTTTGTTTCTGAACCTTATTTTCTTTCATATAAATACTAACAATACACAAACACACCCTCAGTCATCTCACTACCATCATGACATCTGAGGGTGTGTTTCTACTTACCATCTTTACCAACTCGTACTTATAATCGTCACCTGTAGATTTACTTGCATATCTACAGATATTAATACAGTTGTCTTGCCACTGTTGTGACATCTGAGGATTTACTTGTGTATCTACAGTAGGGAATCTGCTGATGGAACATGGATTCAGAGGGTGGGAAAAATGCCACATGCTATACACATACCATTTCTCAGGGACAATGCTGTACACATACAATTTCTAAATGATATCATGAGATTCATTGTGTTCCTGTGGCAGCCAAATTGTTCCATGGCTCCATCTTTGATACAATGTTGTGAGGATCCACTACACCACAGTGGCTGCCACAGATGTTGCATGTTACAACACAAATTATAGCCTCCACTACAATGTATGACACATGCATTTGTTATGCCCCACCCTGGCTAAACATACCTTGTACTCCTTAGTCAATATTCCTGGAGTGCCAAGATCTAGAATACTGTTCCATTTCAAACAAGGAGGTTATGGGCTGTTGCATTTCTGCAATCTCAGCCCATTGTATTGTATGACATACATCTAATGTAGAGCTAGTTTGTATATAATAAAAATTAAATATGCTCAATTGTCTGCAAATTTTTTCTTCCAAGCCTGGAGGCAACTCAAGATACACCAGACACATTAAAATAGGTTTTCAGGCATTCAGAGCAGGTGATATAGTGTCTGTTGAACCATCCTTTGTTGTGGTCCTGCTCAAAGGTGGGAACTTAAGATGCTGAACATATTGAGGTCAATTACATCACTAGACAGCCAGTTTATGCAGGTAAGTCACAGTTGAATCAGTCAACTGATATAGACTTACACTACAAACACCAACCAACAAACAAGAAACTGAGATGGATGAATCATTGAGGCAGTGCTCAAAAGGAAGGTAAGATATAATTTAGAGGAAGAGGCACAGCTTGAGAGAATGAGGTCTAACAGGATGGAACATATATAAATATGTCTGTATAGTAGACTCAATGTCTTATTACCAAGCAAATGTTTCCATCAATTGGATACTGCAATTCAATGTAAGACAAGGAATTGTAGACAAAAACAGTAAAAGCAAGTGTAAGATATGATGAGAATCTATATGAAAAAGGATATGAAAATGAGGGTAGAAAAAGCCATCTTGCAAATAATATTAACTAACAACAAGATTAATTCCCTCAATGTTTATAGTCACATGGCAAATAATTTTGAACTGTATCTCATAACATTGTACTCCAAAAATATATTTCAATTTTGCTAGATGCTTTTCCCTTGGCTTGATTTGGTTCAATTTCATATAATTGAAAACCATTGCATTACTTGACCTTTACTTGTACAGAATAATATAAAAGCATGAGAGAACAAACACTCACTTCCCATTCATCCACCTTCCCACAGTGGCTTTTTTACTCTTCTTGGTTGCTAGTCCTGGAGGAAATTGGACTGCATTTGAGGCTGGCATCACAACAGGTTGGAATCTGGGTGGGCATCTGGGGGCTATGGGAGCTTGTATAATGGCAGGTGAGCAGGGGGTATCAGCCATGACAATAGTCAATGCCAACAGTCCCTCACTGGTAGCAAAGGTGTCAGCAGTGGGCATTGACTTTGTCAAGGTAATCAGATCAATATTTCCACATGATGGTATAGTGACAGGAGGTCTGGGTAGCTCTCCACCACCTGGGACCATTGGAGATAGTGTGATAGCCAACAAAGTAGCAGGATCAGTTGAACAGTCAAGCATATTGTAATGTTTCTGTTAGAATAGCACAGCTTATGTCTCACAGCCCATAAGTCAAAACCATCATGATTCTGTCTATGGGTGTGAAGTAAGGCACTGCCTTAACAGTAGTAAGTACAGTATATGAAAAGCATTACATGATGCTGCCAAGTATCAAGTAGGGTAATTTCAGTAATCAAATAATACAATTATTTTCATATAACAGTGGTCCATGTGCACTTCCTGACCAATGGTGGGACAAGTAGTGTATACTGAAGGTATATACATGATAATCCACATTGGGGGAATGTGGTTTGCAAGGAGGTGTCAAATGACCTCCATCATGCTGAGATTATTACTAAGTGCAGGCTGAACATTCACCCTGTGCAATGTGGACATGTAGAGATCAAAGGCATTGAATTCCCCTAATATTCTGCAGTAATTGTCCACAGTGTCTCTGTAAAGATGTCATTGGGCTACTACTAGAGCAAACAGGCACATGTAGGCTGTCCATGTGTTAGGCATCATTGGGGCTAGTGCCTGACCCAAGACATAATCAAAGACCAATCATCAGTCTACACAGAGTGACACATTAATAGCCACACCTGAATACAGGTTCTGAGAACCTGGATGGCTGTGGTGCAGAATATACTGCACCCATGCATTGATGTTGAAATGCTGGTCAATAGGGACTTGATTAAGTCCTGCTTCCTGGGTGTGATTATCTAATCAGTCCAACATGGCTGACAGACATGATGGCACTTCCAATATTGGTCCCCTCATGGCAGTGAGGTCTCTAATGCTGCAGGGGCCAGCTCCAATGCTTGAAGCATGGTGCAATCCCTCTGCTCTGAAACTGCAAAGAAGGAGATTTGATGGAACTTCTGTAGGAGGGAAGCAGCATAAATCCACTCTTGCATGGTAATGTGAACATGATGTTCCTAGATAACTTGGTGCATCACTCAAACCTACTCAGGGTTCATGGACATCTCTTGAGGAGCCCACTTATCAGAGGACTACCTTTTTCTGACCTCTGCCCCTGTCCAACACCAACTCTCCTTACCCAGTTTCACTTCCTCAAGGCTCATTCAATGGCTCTGGGGCACTCTACTGGTCTCTAGAGACCTCTGGAGACCCCCAGAACTCTCCATGATCCCTCATTGCACACTTTGGCTAACCCCAGTTACCTACACAGTTGTTCCCACACCTCCACCACCTGCTGATGCACCGCACCAAGCAGCAGGGATCCTTAGACTTGTTCTCTTTGGACCCCCCTCTGCTAGGTGATTAGTTCACCATTTGTATCATCAATTACAAATCTAATTTACTTCAGATTCCCCTCTGCTAGCTGCATGACTTAGCCATTGCTCCTGGAGGTCACCCTTACACCACAGGTACAACACTCAATAGTGTGGCAATAAATGAGATATCCCTGCCATCTTGCTTGATTGGACAACCTGCACCTTGTTGCCCACAAAGACTGCATTGGTCACTAAACACCAATAGAAGTTAGGGTGTGACATGCCCCTAGAGTCATTACAGCATTTGAAGTGTCCTCACATGACTATGGTCTCCCAGCTGTCTGGCAGGTGGCCAGGCACAGTATCATTCAGCTGTTTGAGGTCCATGTTGGACTTCTCAGCATCAATATCTAACAGCTGTTTGGCATTAGCATTGTGAACCTTCTTGCAATGACATTGTGCATTGTCATCATCAGAATTACTGTCCAAGATATGTCTCTTGGACATGGCAACATCATCTTCTTCATTGCTCCCCAAGTTATATGCAGCCATGGAGCCAGCTGCTGCAGACTGCTTGGTGACAAAGTATTCTTTGCTATGGGGGTCACAATGCACTGTTGGAATATGTATGTGCAACAGGGAGGCTGGGATTTTATAGGTCCTCAGTTTGAGGACCTTGATCATTCCCTCCCCAGTACCCAAAGGCACATCTGTGAGGAACATCACCAGGATACAAATGACCACAGGGTTGCTGGCCACCTTGATAGTCACATGCAAAGTGGCAGGCTTCTCTGAGCCTGCCTCTGCATTTACTGGTCTGGAAGGACCAGCAGAAGCTGTAGGTGCCCTAAGCAGATATGTCCACTGCAGAGCAGACAATGATTCCATCAGTGCCATGATCAATGCTAGCCTGTCATTGTCCACCTCCATTGCACCTGGAGATAGTGGAGGGGCAGGAGCCAAAATCCCTACCTACAGTAAAATTGTGGCAGGTCAACATTGACCTGCCATACCTATTGCTTTGCTGGGTCCAGCCACTGGATTTGGGGCTACAGGAAATTGTGGCACTATGTATGGTTGAAAACCATGTGACTCACAGGATATCCATAGTTTATAGGTAGGGGCATCCTCAGTCCCCCCCAACCTCTTCCCATCCCACATTGCAGGGGGATGTATTGTTGCCATGGTTGCACTTGCTGTGTTGCCATAGCTAGCTTGGCAGTGCCACATTGCTTGGTAGGGCCACATAGCTTGGCCCTGCTCTCATGGGTCTCCCATCCCTTCACTGCTGGCACTGGAAAATGTTTTCACTGGAAAAAGTGTAAAAGAAACATGTTATGTCATTTCTTTGTCTACTTTTTGTTTTGGAAACAGACATTTTCCATTGTCTAATGCCTTTTTCTCCCTGAAATATGTGCACTAAAAATGACACAACATGTTTCTTTTCCAATTTTAAAAAAAAAAACATAACAGGCTGCTAGCAGTGCTTGGGGCTCCTCTCATTGTCACTAGAGGCACTCCATCCCCCTGCACTCCTCCACCTCTCAAGCTCTGTCCAGAGCTCAATGTAGATGAAGACAGATGGGTGTCCACCTCCCCCAGCTGTTTCTTTATTTTGCCCATAGGGCAACCAAGTCTTTCTCTGTGTTGGTGTCTGTGCACCAACAAGTAGGGAAAGACAAAAAGGTAGTCAGTAACCATCCAGCCAAGAAAAAAAAAAAAAGCTGACATAAACACTGATGGCCACTGGCACAGTGGCCTCCTTGACTTCTGGACTAAGTCAATTTAATGTATGTCTTCTAGCCAACTGCACTTCCAGGTAATGGTCAAGGGCCTCTAGAGCCTTGCACATATTGAGAGACTCCCAAGTGGTGTCCCCAAGACTCCATTGAACCTGGAATTCAAAGTTTCTTCCCTTCCACTAATGATCTATTAGGTCATCAACAAACCATTCCTGGTCATCTGGGGCTTTAAAGTCATATAGCTCTGGACTCTCATGATTCAGGAAAAATGTGTCATTGCTGGCCTTATATGGGCACAGCAGTGACACATGGAACTTAGGATGTGGATGCTTCTTGATCTTGTACTGCCACCATCCCTTCTGGGCTTCTGGTAGTCTCAAGAACTTAGCTAGCACATTTCATTATGTCCTGTGTCTTACAATCCTCTTAGTTGCTAGGCACCTCTACTACATGCCACTAAGCTCTGCCAATAATCTTCCCTCTAGCCCTGCAATATCTTCCACATCAGAGACATTGTCTAGCTCCCTCCCCCCTCTGGTTCCAGCAATGCACAGATCCCAGATTGCTTGCACTCTCTGCATCCACTTGTAGCCATGGATGCTGGTCTGATCAAATCAGTGGACCATGGTTGCAAGTGGCTCAAATTGAAGATGTTTAAACTTCTAAAGACAATTCAAATTTGCACCATTACACAAATCAAGTAAGTCATCATAACTTATTGATGGACTCTCACCACTGATCTATACAACTGCAACAAGCTTGTCAGCATTCTTGATACTGCTGCCCTCACCTTGAAGCTCTAGGAGCTCAAGACTGTGATGATCACAGTAGCCTTTCTCCTAGATGCTGATGGTACTGACCACATCTTTGACAAGCTGGCAGACATGGTTGCAGCTAAGGCACTCAGATGCATCAAAGGTCTGATAGAGGAGCTCAGCACCAGGGCTGGCTTCCTTGCTGCCAATGACATCAAACATGCTGAGTCCATGCTTATGCAGCAAGCTATGTCCAAGATGCTGGAAGGTGTAACTGCCTTGCTGAACACTATGGCATCAAAGCTTGCAAGTGCCCCTTCCCTGCCCAGCTCTGCTCTGACATGGGTGTCAATTGCCAAAACCATGACATTGGCCCCTCTCCCCCATGCTGTGCCCCAAGCTCCATCTACCAACATGCTCTCAACAGACAAGACTACATGTGTCCAGCAACATTTTGGGAAGGACTCCACCCCTCTCTCATGGACTGTATTGATAATATGGCTGAGGGGCACTCAGATGATAAACACATAGACACCTGGTACAAGGTGGCACACAAGCAATGGCAGCTGATGGAACTCAAGCATGAGCTGCAATGTATTCAGCATCCTTCAGTTCCTTTTTGCTCTCTGACTACCCCTCAAGCAGGTGCAATCCTTCCTATTTCCTCTCCTGTTGCTCCTTTTCATGCTCCTTCAGCTGCTCCCCCATGCCTTCTACCCCAGGGAGTCCCTATGGATGTTGACACCTCCTGCCAGTGGTCCTCCACCCCCCTGCTGTGTCGATGCTGTGGAAGGGCTGGCCACTTCACCCATTATTGTCCTCAAGGGTTGGAAGTGCATTACCTCTCTTCATCAGAGCAGGAGGAGCTGCTTGCCCAGCTCCTAGCAGCCTGGGATGTGTCAGTAGCCCCCTCCCCAGATGCCCTCCTAACAACTCTGCCCACTGAGGTTGCCCAGGAGTCAGAGGTTGCATTGGTAGAGCTAGAGGAGGATTTTTAAGGAGGCAACAGATGATGTGTATGCCCCCATTGCCTAGTGCTAATTGTTTCACTTCCCTGTCCATAGGATCAAATATATCTGTTGCTGCTATTGATACTATGCCTGAAACAATAAACCCCCCCTCATACATACAAAGCCCCCTCCCAGCTAAAGCCTCAGCTGGGAATACTCCTCCTAGCTCACACACTCAGATTCCTGCATGGGAACATTGTCTTCCCTATTATTACATTGTTGCTTCCACCCCTTCTGTCAACTCCTTGAAGCTACAAGTTGAATTTGAGACAACAGGCACCCAGCAGACCTGAAGCATTGTTGCCCTGCTTGACAGTGGAGCAACAGGCCTCTTCCTTGATGCAGACTATGTGCAATGACACTGTCTCACTACCCACTCCCTCCTTTGTCCAATCCCTGTATACAACATTGATGGCACACTCAATGAAGCTGGCTCTATTCACTCTGTAGTGGATCTGGTGCTTTGTTATCAGGACCACTCTGGACATGCTACCTTTGCTGTCACTAGTTTGGGGAAGCAAGACATGATCTTAGGGTTCACCTGGTTATGTGAACATAACCCTGAGATTGACTGGACCAAGGGTGAGGTGAAGATGAGCCATTGTTCCCATCATTGCCTGACCTGTAAGGAGGAGGCCTGCAAGGAGCATAGAGCAAAGGTCTGTGAGTGTGCTGCCATGTGTGCTTGTCACACAGGGCATCTCCCCTTTGCTGATCTTGACCTCTTGAATCCCCCCCTCTGGCATTCCCTCATAGAGAGGCCCTCTATGAGGATGTTCAAGGTGTTGGGTGTGAACTTCAAGAGGAAGATGGATGTGAAGGGGACTTTGCTGGTGCTTCAGACCCAGAGTCTCCAGACAAGACCATTGAGGTAGGTGATAGGATCTATGCCATGATGCTCTGCCCTCCTCCTACAGTAGCAGAGATCAGGGCTAGTCAGACAACTTCTCAATGACTAGCCAAGGCATTTGCAGCAAATTCCCAGCCCAAACCCTTTTGTAGCACAGTTCCTCATCATCTACATGACTTTGAGGACATATTCTCCAAGGCATCATTTGATTCACTCCCAGAGCACAAGCAATGGGACCATGCCATTGAGCTGATACCTGATGCCCAACCATCCAGTTGCAAAGTCTATCCACTTGCACCCCATGAGCAGGATGAACTGGATGTGTTCTTGCAGGAGAACCTTAGCTCTGGCAGGATATGACCCTCTAAGTCTCCAATGGCCTCCCCAGTCTTCTTCAT